>CM076583.1:486822861-487030436 GCA_034641835.2 Pinus albicaulis
GATCATGACTAGATGATATCATGTGGATAGTGGTGACATTAGGAGCTGGGAGTGGAAAAAATCCCATAAGGGACGAGTCCTTTAAAAGGCACAACCCAACGTTCTCATAGGGGATAGAGGTATTCCCAGCATACAGAATGTTTCATGTTGAAGAATCATAGGAGAAGAAATTGAGTTGATCGAAGGTCACAATATTCCCTTGATGAGGAAAGCGAAGAACATGGAAGAGGTTGGAGAAAACACAAAGCATTGCATGGGTCCAACTGCGTCCAAGAAGGAGTTATAATTCAGGTTTAAATCCAACACCTCCACTTCCAGGTTCACTATCTTTCTCTCCAAGACAATGGGTAGGTCTTTGAGAATATCGTACGGCCGAGAACCTCTGTCGTTGAAAGCTTCTAAATTGTTTCGGGACTGGCTCAATGGAGGAGATCCAATGGATTTCCAACAAGTGATATACATGATGCAGGTCAAATTGCATTCATCAAAAACAATCCTATGAATTGTTTTCCCCATCACGGTAACTTGAATCAGGAATGCCACCTGAGATGGGAGGCGAGGAACAAAGTTCTCAAGATCAAAATTGAAAAGGTTAGAATCCACCGGACCAATGCCTCCAATGGTGGGTAATAGTGCCTTATGTTGTAATGGACACGACTGAAGGACTTCCAATGCCAACATGTTCGAGGGCGCCTGAGCTAAATCCTCTACAATGTTATAGTGTTGATCAGCTCAGGCATTCAAATTATAAGACGATTTCTGAAGAACACCTTTTGGAGGTGGGCAGATTATGGAATCACTATTAAGTCTCTCAATATGGAGAGGACCAGAACTAGGAGGTATGGAAGAGAAAGGATTATCTATGGCATCCTATTCCATAGGAACTTTCGATGGATTCAGGTATTATTTCAATCATGTGGCAATATAAATGGGTTTTGTGCCAGCCATAAGAACTTGGGAGCTTCCGGATGATTGGGGTTGATCTACCAGTTGCATCTGTTGGGATGGAAACAATTCTTTCAAGATAGTTGAAGTCCCGGGTGTGCCATTCAAGAGACGGGAAACTTCGGCACGCTGAGGACAATCCTTGGTGTAATGTTCGTCGTCACATATCAAACAAGGATATTTAGTCTTGCGTTTGGAAGCATCATTATTTGATGACTTATTTGAATCTTGTTTAGGGTTATCAGATTTGGATTTGACTTTGCCCTTTTCTTACCTTTTGAGAATTTTTATGCTGCCATAGATTGGACAACATTTACCTCAGAGGTTTTACCAAGATTCTTCTAGTTATTCAAAGGTTTGGAAGGAGTAGTGGTAGCGGTGGAATTAGAATTTGGGGAAGCCTTGGGTGCAAAACTATCAGCATGGGCCACTAACCCAATAATGTCATCAATAGGAGGAGTAGTAGGACGTTGAGATGATGTCAGATCAGTTTAAGATCATAGTGCATCAGGTAGAATATCATACAAGGTTCCAAATTGGGAATAAACCAAATCTAGATATTGAGCGTAGGTGATGACTTCCTCTTCCGTCACACAACCACCCATGGCAAGATATTTTGTGATTTTTGGGAAAAAATATTTCATGAATCATTCAGTCAATAATTGATCGGGGATCTTAAATTTGATGAGACGATGTCTGCACCTCCATTCGCGGATATGATCTAAAATATGGGTTGCATTTAACTGTTGCACTGATGTGAGAAGGTGAGTGCTAGTTTCATACCAGACAGGTGATTGGAAGTGAGTGAGGAAGGCCATGGCCAAGGTGTTAAAATCGAAAATTACACCTCGAGGGAGTTCAACATACCATTTAGTCACGGCACCTGTGATAGTGCGTTGGGAAAGACATAGACTATTCGAATTGTCAACCCAAGAATTGGAAGAGTACAATAGGTGGTATGTCATGACATGGGCTTGGGGGTCTTCCCAAGAAGTACCTTCAAACTTTGGAAATATCCTGGAATATTGGTTGGAAATGGCGACCAATGCAACATATGTTGCATGGGGTCATTTGTGAGCTTAGACACATCCGACAGTTCCAACGTAGCCAAAAATGGCAAGGGAGGATGGTGAGGAGAAAAAAGTCATTGGAAGTTACCCATTTGAGGGTTCCAACTTGGTTGATATAGATTATGCCCCCAATAGGGTGAATTTTAACTTGGATATGCATATTTCCCCCATGGTTGGTAAGGACCTTGTTATAGCTACTGCTGACAGTAGGGACCCTGCTGGGGTTGTTGACAAGGCCCCTGTTGGGTTTGAAACTACGGTCCTTACTGAACAAAGGGCCCAGCCTGAGGTCCTTGCTAAACATGAGGCCCAACTTGGGGTCCTGGTTGGTTCTGCTAGTACTGAGGGATCTTTTGATTATGACTACTAGGGTGAGGCCCCGGGTGGGGTTGTTGGTATAGACCCTGCAAAACTTGCTCGTATTGGACTCCATGCTGATTGGGGTGAGCACCAGGCTGACCCAAAGGGATGTTTGGACCAGCTTGGGTGTAAGGACCAAACTGAGGGTTAGTCATAATGGTTCCCACTAGATTTTTGGGTTTTTGGATGTATTTCTACGAGATGTTTGGTCGAGGAACGACTTATACTCCATATTTGGTTGTTGAACATATTGATGAGGTATGTTGGGTTTCTGGAGCATAAGGATATTGTACGTTCGATTGTTGGAGATGGGGTTTTTGAACCTGAGAATAATGAACATGGGGATGCTGATAGAAAAATGCGGCTGATGTGGGTTGACCACTCAATGGAGCAGTTCCTACGATAGTTTTTGTCGATTTTGAAAGTAGTGTTCCACCTAGACTAGCATTAGGTTGTCCCACCCCCGAAATGGGTCCATAGTTCATATGCCCCCCACTCGAAATGGGAGCTGCATAAAGAGGATTATACTGCACCCTAGGCACGGACGAAACCATAGATGGTCCACTCATTGGTCGAACCGCAGTAATCGTAGATAGAGACAGGGGGTAGAAGATCCTATTGAAATGGTCATTTGACCTATAGTCACTGTAGGTCAAAAAAAAGGTTGAGATACGGTAGCCATATTCGAAATGAACGGGCTGGAAGATGGGGGTATTTTCTTTTACCAAAGGGGATCCAGAAATAAATATGTAGCTCCAAAATCTCTTAACACAAGGCTTTCAAGAGAGGTATACCCATGCAGAAGTGAAGATACGACTTGACTAGATGGTATCTGCATCCCACTTCCTGTATCTTGAGGAGTGGTGATGTAAGGATAGCCTTGAGGAGGAAACATGAATGAAATGTCTTCTGGAATATGAGTTGTAGTGGTTTCCTGTAAAGTGCTCTTAGGGGCACTCACGAACGAAATATCATCACCATTAGATGCCATTTCAAGAGGAAACAACTGACGATTAGTAGTGTGAGATGCTACTAGAAGCAACAAAGGGAAAATCGGGTGCGTCAAAAGGACTATAAGCCTGTTGAGGCGAGACCACTATTAGATCGAAGAGTGGATTTGGAGGAAAGACCATAAATTGTGTAGATATTTTGGAACTTTACGGCTCAGGATCCTCAGATGACGATGAAAGAAAATTGTCAGGTGGTGGACACGATGAAATAGGTTGTACACTTATGAAAATCCCAAGCTCAGTGCCTTCAGCTTCAAGGGGTCCAACTGGAAATTAGGGGACCTTAGGAGGAGGGTATTGAGATCCTTCATAATAGGAAGGAGGTGAATCCGACGATTCAGCCACAATGACCTTGAAGGAAAGATCAAAGAGAGGAAAGGTGAATCAAGATTGAGTAATTTAAAATTTACAATTAACCAGGAAAATATGAGGTCAGAGGGCTGCACAGGTACGATGTTATCGCGGGAAGTTGATTTTAGAAATTAAAAAAAATAAAAATAAAAAAGGGTGAACTAGGAATAAAGGATTACCAAGTATCCATGAACTGTAATATACACCTTGGTGATAAATGATCGAAAAAAATACCAAGGACTTAACGTACTACAACCGATCTCCCTGAATGTTGTGTTCGGTGTATCACGTCTACAAGGAGGAAAACTCGGTTAACTATGGCAAGCTTGCAACCTAGTGGTGTCTCCCCATATATACTCAATGGTATGTGGGAGTCCAATCTGTAGTGGTGTTGTCTAATGTGTAACCGTATGATGAGAGCATCCCCTTATACTTTTCATACATGTAGCATAGTCCTATATACTTCCATACGTGGGATGGGGTTTCACCTCTGGAATGTAACACAGACTGTTAGTGACAACTCCTACGTTTAATGACGTTGGAACACATCTCTAGCCTAGACCTCTAAATGTTTTCGTTAATTTCAAATGCTTCTTAAGGTTAATTGGATAAATTTTAAAGTTGATCTTTAGTTAATTCTCAGTTTAAGGCTCAATATTGATGTCACTTGAACCCTATAATGCAGCTAAATGCTAAAATAGATTATTTACATTTAAATGAATTCTAAACTAACGATGGAAGAAACACAAACAAGAGTGCAAGTAATGCAACAAACAATGATGCCCCCCAACTAGTTCAAAAATACTGAAATACTTCTTTTAAAAATTGAATTCACTTTCACCATTCCCCAAAATGCAAGCTTATTAAAAAATTAAATTTCTTCTCTTTCCAATAAGATAACATTTTTTTTGTTTTTCTTTTACTTTGAAATCTCAAAATGAAAATGCAATCAATGAACTAAATGAAAATCAACCAAACGAATGATGAAATGCAAAAGAATAATTTTCAAATTTATTTCTATCAAATGAAAAACAAGATCGCTTCAAAAAAAATGCACAAATGAAAATCACTTTCACTCTTTTTGAAAGCAGACAAACCAAATCTAAACTTCAAGATGAAAATCACTTTCAATTTAATCTTTTGAATTCAGGAACTAAAGAATACACATTCTCCTAAACTTGAAAATCAAACAAATTGTGATCTTATGTTTGACACTAAATCGAAGGTGATTTCTAAGTGAAATGATAACCAGTGAAACGGAAAGCAACTTCAAAGAAAAGCCAGAAGCAATGCACAAAGGAGTTTGAACTGACTAGAATAGAATCCTAAAGCAGATCCTATCAATTCTTTGACAACAAGCACATGTTACCAGCAAAGGGTAATTTACCCAAAAGACCTAGAAAGCAACTAAACTTCACTCTAACTCACAAGCAAGTCAAAGAAAAAAAAACAACCACACAAATAAGCTAAACAAGACAGGAGTTCATTTAAACTTGACATATTTTCTTCAGGGCTCAAGACACACTACAAAGGTAAGGGGAAACCCTAAATTTTCCTAACTCTGAGATCAACACTTATGTGATGAGCAGAAGGGTATTGAAAGGAATATCAGTGCATTTCTTTTGTATAAAACAGTGTTTTCAGCACTACTATTAGAACAGAAAACGCGCTGAGATCTAGAAATAAGGAGAAAAAAAATCACACCAAAACCAAAGCTGACACACTAGATTAACTATCAAACTTTATGGAAACCTATAGAGACCTAAGGAGACTTAGATCTAGATGGTCGACCAAACTGATCAGAGATCAACCTAGGAAAGGAAGGCTAAGAGGCTACAGCTCCCCAGTGGAGTCACCAATTCTTCAGTGAAGATAAATCCCCTCTGCGAACAGAGGTGATCTCTCTAGCCCTATAGTGGGTCTAGCAACTTGTGATAATATCTAATGCAAGATTTCTTATCTAATATCCAAAACAAGAAAATAAAGGGAATAGGCCTAATTCTTCCTGATGCTATGCTTGAATCCTTTAATGATAACCTCGATCCATAGTCCGTCAGGCTCCCTCCTCGCTACTTGTAGGTTTTAACCCTGAACAGAAATTATCTACACACGAATCTTATAACAGAAAATAAACAATTGCGAAAGCATAAAACATAAAACAGATAAACACAGAGATTTTCCCCTGGATCCCAAATCGGGACGTCCAGCTTGATTTTTCATTATATTCCTTTTAGTGTTACAACACATATATATATACATGCCGGAGCATACATAAACCCCAATCCATTAACCCTGGATTAGAACATAACCGTAGTTCCCTTGACCGGATCTACAAAAATACCAGGGGCCGAAAACCATCGAACCCCAAAACCATGTGCGAAACCATGCACAAAACCATGGACGCAGACTACCCAGCGGAAATTAAGGAACCAAAATTTTCGTCGGGGCGCTGCCCCGGACCCCGACAGAGGGGGCTATCGCCCCCCCTCTTACCCCCCCGCGCGTGCTTAGTCGTGGAAAGAATATAACACATACCCAACATTCTCCCACTTGTTGTTTTCTTTCCACAGGGGGCCATAGGAGGGCCTAGTCATTGGGCCAATTCTTCAACACCCATTGTTTCTCTACACCAAGAGAACTTCTGAGTGCTCACAGACTTCGTCAATGCATCTGCAACATTCTTCAAAGTGTCCACCTTTACCAGTGACACCCTTTTAGCCTCAACCATATCTCTAACAAAGTGATATTGAACATCAATGTGCTTTGTCTTTGAATGATAAGCAGGGTTCTTAGCCAAGAAAATTGCACTTTGGCTATCACATTCTATCCTTATAGCTTGTTGTACCAACCCCATACTTGAACACAATCTCTGCAACCAAACTGCTTCCTTGCTTGCATGAGTGGTTGCTATGTATTCTGCCTCTGTAGTTGAAAGAGCCACTACAGACTGTCTTTTACTCATCCAACTGACTGCACCTCCAAATAGGCTAAACACATACCCACTTGTAGATCTCCTTTGGTCCAGATCTCTAGCCCAGTCTGCATCAACAAAACCATGAATGTCCAACATTCTTTCCAATCCTGGTCTTCCCTGGTAGCACAAGCCATAATCACTAGTGCCACGTAAATATCTGAAAACCCGCTTCACTACTGTCCAATGCTCCTTCCCTGGGTTTGACATCAACCTGCTCAATACTCCCACTGCATGTGCAATGTCTGGTCTAGTACAGACCATTGCATACATCAGGCTACCCACTGCACTTGCATATGGAACACGGGACATATAAGGATATTCTTCTTGTGTCTTGGGACACTGTTCAGCAGACAGCTTTACACCTACAGGAATAGGAACATTCACCGGTTTACTATCCTGCATATTGAACCTCTGCAATATAGTCTCGACATACTTCCTCTGGTTTAACCAGAGCTTCCTCTTTGCCCGATCTCTCTTAATTTCCATGCCCAAAATATAGTTTGCAGCACCCAGATCCTTCATGTCGAATTTGGAGAACAGTTGGGTCTTCAAATCTTGGATAATTTCTTTGTCATTTCCAATAAACAACATATCATCCACATACAAGACTAGATATATAACATGATCACCAATTAATTTAAAATAAACACAATGATCTTCCTTGCTTCTGGTGAAGCCAAGTCCCCGTATATAGGTATCAAATTTCTGATACCACATCCTTGGTGACTGTTTTAACCCATACAGAGACTTCTTCAACCTGCATACCAGTTCTTTCTTACCCTTCACCATAAAGCCTTCGGGTTGCTTCATGTAGATCTCCTCTTCTAGATCCCCGTGAAGAAATGTTGTCTTCACATCCATCTGTTCTATCTCAAAATCAAATGCAGCAGCAACAGATAAAAGTAATCTAATAGAAGTAACTTTGGCAACCGGAGAAAAAATATCACCAAAATCAATTCCCGGCACCTGGGAATAACCTTTCGCTACCAACCGAGCTTTGTATTTCTCCACCTTGCCTTCTACATTCATCTTCTTCTTAAACACCCATTTGCTCCCAATGGGCTTCCTTCCAGCCGGCAACTCCACCGGATCCCATGCATCGTTTTTGTGCAAGGATGCCATTTCATCAACCATGGCCTCCTTCCAGAGTTTTCCATCCTCTGAATCTACTGCCTCCCTGACAGTTCTGGGTTCATCATCAGTTATAGTTAAGGCAAAACCTGAACAGAAAGCAGATGGACTATACCTTTCTGGTTGCCTTCTTTCTCGAACTGATCTTCTCAAAGCTGGACTTTGTGGCTCTTCATCTTCTGAGTCTTAATCTTCTGTTGTAGAGTCTGATTCATCCTCCTTTAGCTCAAACTCTATCTTTTCAGGTTCCTTTGATAGGACTTCATGTTTAACAACATCTTTCACTTCTCTAAACACCACATCTCGGCTGTACACAACCTTCCTTGTTTCTGGGTTCCAAAGCTTGTAACCCTTTAAACCATCCTTATACCCAATAAAGATGCACTTTTCATATTTATTATCCAACTTGGTCCTTTTATCCTTTAGAACATGTACATATGCATCACATCCAAATACCCTTAGATGTGAAAGAGATGGTTTCTTACCAGTCCATACCTCATGTGGGGTCTTATCCTCCAACGCTGATGAAGGTGATCTGTTAACTAAGTAACATGTAGTCTCCACTGCCTCTGCCCAGAATTCTTGTCCTAACCCGGTACCACTAAGCATGCTTCTTGCCTTTTCCATCAGTGTTCTATTCATTCTTTCTGCAACTCCATTTTTTTGAGGTGTGTATGGAGTAGTCTTCTGTCGTGCTATACCACACTTCTTATAGAACTCTTCAAATTCCTTCTTGCAGAACTCCCCACCATTATCTGTCCTCAATGCCTTTATCTTCTTCTCTGTCTGGTTTTCCACGAGAGCCTTAAATTCTTTAAATTTGTCAAAGACTTCAGATTTCTTCCTCAAGAAATATATCCATGTATTCCTTGAGAAGTCATCTATGAATGAAACATAGTACACGGACTTTCCCAGTGATGGAACTGACACAGGCCCAAACACATCACTGTGCACAAGTTCTAATATCTTGTTTGCCCTCTTAGCACCAGAAGGAAAACTCACCCGATTCCGCTTCCCATATACACAATGTTCACAGAAATAGAAATCCAGAGAACAATTAGACATACCTTCTACCATACCATCTCTATGCAGTATCCGAAGGCCCTTCTCTCCAATATGTCCAAGCCTTTGATGCCATAGCATGGTCTTTTCTCCAGAGACAGCTAGGCTTTCCGCTCCACTTTCAGGAACCATAGAACTATTACACCCATCAATAATAGTGCTACCTTGTAGCTTGTATAGAGTTCCAGTCCGAACTCCCCGCATTAGTACCAGTGCTCCCCGAACCATCTTGCAGGAATCTTTCTCGAACACTGTTTTCACACCTGCATCATCCATCTTGCTTACAGAAATCAAATTTCTAGCCAATGCAGGAATATGCAGAACACCAGGAAGTGTTCTAATCCTTCCGCCTTGCAGCTTCAGCTTGACCTTTCCACGTCCGATGATTCTGGCCCTCCTATCATCCCCTAGGAAGACATCACCACCATCATATTTCTCATACTCGCAGAACCACTCCCTATGGGGAGTGAAGTGAAAGGATGCACTTGAGTCAATCAACCATGACTTATGATCTACATGTGTATTTGAAGAAGAAGCCAAATACACATCCCCACCTTCATCCGAGGTGGTTTTTGCCTCTGCAGAAGGAGCATCATCAGATCCCTTTCCTTTCTCAGGAGCTTTAGATCTGCAGTCCTTTTTGTAGTGCCCTTCCTTTCCGCATTTCCAGCACACCTTTACAAACTTTCCAAGAGATTTAGATCTCCCTCTAGATTTAGATCTCCCACTCGAAAACTTATTCTTGTTTCTGTTCTGGGACCTTCCTCGTACAGATAAGGCATCTCCATTCTGACCCTCCATATTTCTCCGTCTCGTTTCCTCCGACAGCAAGGCTGAGACAATGTCATCAAAATTCAAGGTAGTTGTATTGCTACCTATTGCAATAACCAGACTGTCCCACGAGTCTGGTAGAGAACACAACAAACTGATGCATTTATCTTCATCTGAGATTTTAATATCAACAGATGACAGCTGACTTACCACAGTATTGAAGGTGTTCAGATGCTCTGTCACCGAGTCTCCATCCTTCATCCCCCAGTTAAGGCCAGCCTTTTCCTCGGGAACAACTTATTCACCAGAGACTTAGATTGGTACAAAGTCCCAAGTTTTTCCCACAAATTCTTCGCCGTAGCTTCCCCAGATACATTCAACAATACTGAATCTAACACACACAACCGTATTGTGCTCTTAGCCTTCCGATCCAGTTTCTTCCAGTCTTCATCTGACATTGCCGTTGGTTTAGTACCTGGATCTACCGCGATCCACCGATCTTTATCCACCAGCAGATCCTCCATCTTGAGCTTCCACAACTCAAAACTTTGACCATTAAATTTCTCGATCTCTATCTTTCCGCCGCTCGCCATCTTCTTTCACCGCAAGAATCGATCCCGTAGATCTCCCACTGTGCACAGGGTCTACCACAGGCCCGAGCAAAAAACCCTCAACAACAAAGGCATCCCCTTGAAGCCGAAACAGCTCTGATACCAAATGTAGGTTTTAACCCTGAAAAGAAATTATCTACACACGAATCTTATAACAGAAAATAAACAATTGCGAGAGCATAAAACATAAAACAGATAAACACAGAGATTTTCCCCTGGATCCCAAATCGGGACGTCTAGCTTGATTTTTCATTATATTCCTTTTAGTGTTACAACACATATATATATATACATGCCAGAGCATACATAAACCCCAATCCATTAACCCTGGATTAGAACATAACCGTAGTTCCCTTGACCGGATCTACAAAAATACCAGGGGCCGAAAACCATCGAACCCCAAAACCATGTGCGAAACCATGCACAAAACCATGGACGCAGACTACCCAGCGGAAATTAAGGAACCAAAATTTTCGCCGGGGCGCTGCCCCGGACCCCGACAGAGGGGGCTACCGCCCCCCCTGTGACCCCCCCGTTGCCCATACCCAACACTACTAGTGGCGTATGATTACATGCAGGAGATCAATAGACAATAGCAAACTAATCCAATACAAAACATACATTAAACATCATCTATATAACATATCAAGGAACATTAGACTATTTGCGCAAATGATTAGAAAAATATAGAAAGAAAATACCAAATTTTTTATTAATGACTATAGAAGAGAGAGATTACAACCCAAGCCTTAATGTTGGATGACTCCTTTGGGTGATGTCTGAGTCCTTCACCAAAGCTCTAAATCATTCCTTCTTCTGAATAGATCAGGTGTTATCACAATACAAGAGTGTAAAGGGAATGAATGATATTACCAACCCAATAATGACCAACCAGTAGTGGAGGGATGGGGATCAATTTACAGTAAGGGAGAAGAGGTTGGTAGCCCATGAAAGGAGGAGGAAGATCCACTTTCTAAGGGATAAACCCCCATTGATATGATCAAAGCTATAAAATCAGAAATCTTGACCCTATCACCACCGAATAACAACCAACTCGCAGCCCTATAGCTTCTAGAGTTCGAAGCTTCTCCTGCATTTTGAGGAAACACTACCAGAAAGGAATCAGCACGGATCTCCCAAAAAAAAGGGTGCTGACAGTGCTAGGCAAAAACTGTCAACCTACCATCAACACAAGGAAGCCACTAGAGAAGCGCGTTGACATATAAATTTAGGTTTTTGACCAAGTCTCTCCAGTGATCCTTCAAGGTAGCTTTCTTTGATTCTTCAGATGATATCTTTGTGTATTTTTCCCAGACGGATATACTGCATAGGACCTATCACAAGGCACTTCAGGATTAGGGACAGGAAGTGAGAAGGGTGAAAAATTACTATGTAATAGAAACACACTATTCATCAAGCACATAAAATTAGTTGGAGCTAAAATCAAACCAAATGGAACTACAACAAACTCATAATTCCCATACCTAGTCCAAAAATTTGTCTTGTAAATGTCCTCTTCCTTGATGCGTACCTGATGATATTCGGATCTTAAATCAATATTTGAAAGAAAAAAAAATCTCCCTCTAGTTGATCAAATAAGTCATCAATCCCTGACAACAGATACTTGTTCTTGATGGTCACCTTGTTCAATTGCATGTAATCAATGCACAACCTGATAGTGCCATCCTTCTTCTTCATGAACAATACCATTGCACCCCACGGTGATACTCTTGGCATAATGTATCCCTTTATAATAATTTCCTTTAACTACAACTTCATCTTTACTAACTTTGGAGTGCTCATTTTGTATAGTGACTTTGATGTTGGTGCTGCCCCTAGTACCAACTCAATGGAGAAGTGCAGTTCTCTCTGAGGTGGAAACTGATCTGATATCTCTGTTGGAAACACATCCTGAAACTAATGTAAGATTGGGTACTTGCTCCATATCTCTGCATCCTCATCCTCCTTACTTTTATCACTAGAAATATGTACTACAAATAACACATACCCTTTTTTGCGACTGTGCTTTGCCTGCATAGTTATCACCATCTTAACTAATGTTGCTTTCTTCTTACCTTGTAGGATTCTCTGTACTCCATTCTCATCCAAGCACTCAATGGATTTTTCATAACAATCCACTTTGGTCCTATGAAGACATATTCAGTCCATACCTAAAATCATACTATACAATCCCAATGACAATATGTTCAAATGTGCTGAAGTAGGAATACCACTCAACTCAAATGCACAAGCTCGTACCCAATGGTGAACTCGCTTCTTGGTACTTGTAGCCAACTGCACTAACCAATATTATGCATGCACTTCTTTATTCAAACCACACTTATCCACCATTTCAGGTTTAACATAACTATAATTAGATCAAGGGTCAATCAAAATAGAAACAACTTGATCACAAAGCTTACCGTCCATCTCAATGATAGATGTCTGATTATTTGCCTGCCTATTATCCAGCGCTGCATAGATACGAGGAATGATATGCCCAACATCCCCAATATTTTGTGCCTCATATGCACTATATATCTTAGGCCTACCACCCTAATTTTGCAGGCAATCCCTTTTAAGATTCTCCTTGCCACATGTCAAACATTCCAACCATCATGTACCATCACCTCTATTATGCTCCTATGACCCATGTCCATCTATAGTTGCATTGAAATTCTTATGCAGTTCAACATTCTCTTTCTCTTCTACATTCTGAGGCCTTATTCTTTTCGGTTGCCACTTACCTTTACCTTTATATTTATCTTTTCCTTTCCATCCTTGCTGAGATTCATTCTTGCGCTTTGACTGATCATAACAATGCTTTAATTTCCCAATAACTTCTTCAAGTGACCAAGGCTCATCATACTTAATATGATCTCTAAATTTTAATGGTAATCTACTAACAAATCTTTGAAATTTGGCAATTTCATCTTTAAGATATGATACATACCTCAATAGCTCAGAGAACTTAGTCGTATACTCCTCATCTGTCATAGATCCCATTTTAAGCTCATAGAATTCCTTGGCTTTGTTGTCATGGTACCTTTCTTATAAGTACTTCTTTTTGAAGAGGCTCTTGAATTCATGCCAACTCAACTCCTATGTCCTATGTCTCTGACCCATTTTACATATTTGTACCAGTTATTCACTTTCCCTTTGAGGCTAAAGATAGCTATTCTGACCTTCATATTCTTTATATACTCATTTGGTTCAAAGAACTTATTCATTCCAAGTAACCAAGCCTCTGCATCCTCAGGCTTATTTAACTCTCCATCAAAAGTAGGTGGCTTTGCTTTCTTAAACTCATCATACAAGTACTCCCTATGACTGTAAAGATGATAACGATGACGATCATAGTGCCTGTCAGAACCAGAACTAGAATAGTACATGTGTCCATCACCTCTCCTATCCGAAGTATCCAAAAATATACCATCTCTGATCGTGTCATATCTATATGACCTGTGACCACCATGAGACCTACTACCATACACCCCATTAGTCCAATCCTCCTGTCCATAGTTGATCTGGAGTGGTACTTTCTCTGAAATTCTGACAAACTTTGAAGAATTCCTTCTACTTATTTTTCTTGTGCCTGCATTATTTTCTCATTATATGCTTTGGAACTCCTTATTTCTTCCTTCAGACTCCTAAATGTGTCTTCTAAGTCAAAAGAGTTCCCAACACCACGTTTATTATCTTATTCATAGGGATAATATTTGTAGTTTACCATCTTGCTAGTTACCTTGATCTATTTCTGCAAGGCATACTATGTCTACGAAACCAAATCATAAAAAAAATGGCATACCTTAGTATATCTTGAGGATGATATCTCATCTGCAAGACCAATCAGATTAGCACAATACATATATAAAAATAATCATATCAACATTTAATCATTATCTCAACCATTATCCAGTTTCTATGCATGATACTACAACCATAATAGCAACTAGACACAATTCATGCATAATAACATATGTGTCACACACACACATACACATTACATAGAAACATTGACATGCATATCCAGTGTGTAACTAACATAAACTCATGATAAACACATCCAACAACAACACCCTTAACTTTCACATGGAAACACCACTGCAACCATAACCAACACCATGTATACACAACCAATGCATAGACCACACACATGAGAACACATATGCAACCAACATGAATGCATGACCAAGATATTGGCCATCCAGTCCAAGGGGTGAACCATGCTCTAGTACCACTCTATTACACCCTCCTCCCACATTTACCCAAGTTAACTAGTCTGCTGGGGTAAACATATGACAAGAGGCTACTATGATCTGATTCAATCTCTTAGTTCACCTCAAGGAAGTGGAACTAACAAAACACAACCAAATTTATCATCCACGCAACTAATAGAACCTCCAGTAGCTACCCCACCTTTCCAGGTGACCAGCCCTTGAGGAAACTCAAAAATTCGATCTCCTAGAGCCCTATTCGCTCACTTGTCAAGCCCTCCAAGCGACTGTGGGTCCCATTCGCTCCCATGAGCCTACCTAAGTGTGAATGTGGCCTTTTTCTGCCAGTGTTATGCCAACGACTTTGATATTTAAGGCTGAATTTCATGGCTAGGACCCAGACACTTCCCAGAACTTCATGAAATTTACATAAATGAAATGAAACATAGAGACAATATTGCCAATGCAAATTATTGAACAAAGACTTGATTGGAACCCTACTATCCATGATAATAATTTTTTCATACATGTCACAAAGATGCATTCTACAGGTCATAGTAAAATATCTGAGCATATGGGTCTTATACGTATCTGAGAATCGCTAAGAGGCATTGATGCCTTATATCATTAGCTACATTACCATCTATTAGGTCATATATTCATTGGTCATTAATTTAAAATTAAAACATGGTGAGAACCATACGTTTTCATTGTCATAAAACATATCCATAACCATCATATAAAAAACAAAAATAATGAGGATACAACAACCATAAATGCCACATATAATCTAGCCCATTTACACTTAAGATACCAAGGAAAGAAACTCTTATTAATGAATGAAAAATCCAAACCGGTATGGGACTACCACATTCCACCCGACCATATATTGGTTGAGCCAAATATCTCTTCAACCAATCACCCCCGTGCCATATTCCAAGAACAAATGTGGGACTCAAACCAAAAGAACCAACTAAGGCTCAACAAGGCTAAACCACCTCACCCTCATCAATAGAAACTGGATTTACTGCAATCCTCACCAGACCACTAGGCCATAAACAAGCATGGATGCCACCGAATTTATCCACCTGCACCGTGAGTAATTTTCCTGTCTCCTAGTCTCTAGGATTTACCGCAATCCACATCCAAGGATTACTAGGCCATAATTGAGACACCACCCTCCAGGCTTTACCGTATATCCTTCCATTCATCAGAAAGGATTCCTAGGCCTAATCAGGGGAAAACAACTCCAATATTTACCATATATCCCGCCATTCGATGATTCCTAGGCCCATCGAGATACCTGGATTTACCACAACCCATAGTTTGGTTCAGGGGTTACTAGGTCAGTGGTTTTACCGTAATCCATAGTATATTTCAAGGATTACTAGGCCATGCATTATTTCATTGAGAGATGCACCTCACTCAATTTCAAATCCATCCAACAATCCAGCTGAACCAAAACATTAGAACCCCATCACACCATGGCTATCCATAAATGGAAAGGAAAGGCTGAAAAACATTGTCACACGTGGAAAAACCCATGCCAATGACAAAAATAGAACCAAAAACACACATGCATAATCATACATGCCAAATATAGCAAGGAAATCACACATGCAAATCGATACCTGCAAGTAAACCCATTGTATTTGCTTGATACTGCTCTTCCTTACTTGATCTTTACTTCCTCTTGCCTTCTTTGCCTTTCTTGATCCAATACTGAAGTGCTCTAAGAAAACTCCAAGTGTCTAAGAGTGAGAGAGAGACAGAGCTTCAAAACTAAACTGAAAAAGGTGCCAACTTCTCCTCAAATGCCTTTTTATCAATTAGGCCTATGTTTTCTTCATTTTCCATTATTTTCCTTCATTTTTCTCCTCACGTGCAACATGTGACCTTTCACCTTCCTTTTCTCCTAATTTCCATTATTTTCATAAATAAATTGCCAAAATGCCATTTGTCCTTTCCAAGTGCCTTTGCCAATTTCCTTTTCCATAATAAACCAAATGAACACCCACACTAGGATGTTTCTCCCAACATCGAGCTTGGAACAAGTGTCCCATAACCATGGTTATTATTTTTCCTTTATTAACTTTTATTACATGGAATTTTCACCAGGGTTGTTACACAGTCCTTCTCCAAAACAACCAAAGTGGTTGATCAAGACACTTGAAAGTGCCCATCTTGATGAGACTGGAAATATTGGAACTAGGATTTCTACAAGAGATGAAAATGGAGGTGCAAATTCAGGTGATGTGGATGACATAGATATTTTGAATAATTGTGAACTAAATTTCTCTACTGACTTTGAACCTACATCCTTCAAATAAGTTGCTTCTTATGATGAATGGAAAGAAGCCACACAAAAATAATATGATGCACTCATCAAAAATGGAACTTGGAAGTTAGTGGACACTCCATACATAAGCAAACCAATTGGTTGCAAGAGGGTCTTCAAAAACAAGTATAAAGAAAACGACTCACTTGATCAGCACAAAGCAAGGCTCGTGGAAAAATGATTTGCACAAAAATAAGGTGTTGATTATGAGGAAACATTTTCTCCCATAAAAAAATGAATAACCATCCTAACCATATTACCTTTGGTAACACAAAAAATGATGGAAAATCCATCATATGGATGTGAAGAAAAAATTCTTGAAAGGGGACTTGAAAGAAAATGTTTTTATGTCTCAACTTGAAGTTTTTGTTGTGAATGAACAAGAAAAAAAGGTATGCAAGCTCATCAAATCCTTGTATGGTCTAAAATAGGAACCACAAGCATGGTATGAAAAGCTAACTGAGCATCTTCTAAAGCGAAATTTTAAAAATTACAATCTTGATGTTGCAACTTTGTTTGTCAAAAAGATTGGAAAAACAATTGTGTATCTTGTATTTTATGTAGATGATATGTTAATAACCGAAATCAATGAAACATATGTTACATCCATGAAGAAATATATGAATAAAGGTTTTGAAACGATAGACTTAGGACATATTCATTATTATTTGGGCATTGAAATCAATCAAAATCAAAAATACATATTCATTTCCCAAAAGAAGCACGTTGGAGGACTACTGAACAAATTTGGCATGGACAACCGCAACCCTCTCTCCACTCCAATGGAAAAATATTTGAACCTTACATCGAAATAAGGGAATGAATTTGAGGATGCAACCAAGTACATACAACTTTTAGGAAGTCTCATCTACCTTGCCACGACCAGACCATATATATCATATGTTGTGAGCATCCTTTCCAGATTTATGCAGAAACTGTGTGAGGGACATTGGTTTACTGTGAAAAGATTCATGAGATACTTAAAGGGAACTCAAGATTATGGACTTAAGTACACAAAGGTGGATGAATTCAATCTTATTGCACATTCTGATCCAAAATTTGATGGGGATAAGGAAAATAGAGTATCAAATTCAGGATATCTCATGAGTTTAGGATTAGAAGATGTTGCTTGAAGGTCATGCAAACAACCAGTTTGACATATTCAATAACAAAAGAAAAATATGTGGCGGTCGTAGAAGCAACAAAGAAAATTGTGTCGCTGGAGAAAATACTTGAAGACTTTGCACGAGAAACAAGTGAACTCAACTCCTTTACTTTTCATACTTCTACAATCAATTTGGCCAAGAACCCCATATTAAATGATCAAATCAAGCACATCAACACGAAGTATCATTTGATTTTATAACATATAGAGGCCAAAAATATTCGTCTAAGGCATTGTTCCACAACTAATAAAATTGCAGACATCTTCACCAAAGCACTTGGAGATAAAATTTTGAAAAGTTCAAAACGATGCTTGGGCTCACAAGCACCCCTTTAGATTAATGGGGGGATATTAGACACCCTTATCCTTCTAGATTATGGTAAATAGTAATTAGGTGTAAAAATTAGGGGCAATAAGATAGTTAGTTGGGAAAATTGACAACCCACTGTTGGGGCCTTTAGTTTTGAAATTTTAAGGCATTTTTGAAACATATAGAATGATGGCACGTTGCTAGATAGCCTGGGATTTTATGCAAAGATTCAAAGATGCAATTGGAAAACTAAGTTATCCCATAGGCCCAAATCACCAACAAGACTGGTTTATCAAATCATTGTTTCCTCTTACTCGTAAATCGTTGACCCAGCAAAATATTGACAATTTGCAAGATGCTTTAGAACAGGCGACAAGGATTGAAGCTATTGTGGGGTACCCACATGAATATCGAGGCGAAACAACAATCCAGGACCCCTCTATATTGGTCCTGCAACATCAAATCACAAGTTTGACAGAAAATTTGAAATACATGCAAACAACTCGACCTGTGAGATCAAATGAATGGTGTATTGATTTCTTGATTGAAGGCCATATATTCATAGAGTGCCTGAGGTTGTGGGGCTCAGGGGGTGCACCCGGACCGGTGGGGCCCTTTGGAACCCCTCCTATTGTGGGAGTTGTGCAGATAGGAACACAGGGTATATATCGAGGCCAAACATAATTCCATGGTTTTCCAAATCAACAAAACCCAAGACCAACTGGTTACTATGAGATTTGTAGAGCATATGGGCATCTCCCACATCTCTATCCCATTTTGCAGAAATACTTAAATGTACTGTTTGGTCTCAATCTAGTCTCCTAGACTGAGCTCATTTAATTGTCAACCAGGATTTGTAAACTGCTGAAGTGAAGTGTACTGTATGTACCTAGGTGTTTGTTCCCTAATGCGTTGTGTGTAGTATTTTGTGATGTTTTTGGTCTTTTGTGGTGATTTATGATGTTTTTGGTCTTTTGGTGATTTTTTTTGTTCACAAGGAAAATGCCTAGAAAGTTGATGGAAATGAGCTAATGATTAAAAACAGGGTTAAACCTAATTGATGGATAACAAATGGCAAATGCAATTGGAAACACTGAAGCTGAATCTAAACTATGACTAAATAAAAGCAAAGCTTGATAATGACTTTCAAACAAATAATTCAAAACACAAACTAAACTTGAGAAATGATCACTAAGTATGCAAATCCTCTAACTAAACAGTTAAACAACTAATCTTACAATGATGCAACATTTTTGTCCTTAATTAGAGATTTGAAACAGATTTGGAGGAAAAACATTGATATCATCCTAAGATCTTCTATTCTAGGACTAGTTCTTAGTTCTATTCTGCAATTTAATTGAATGTCACAAAACCTTTACTCAAGAGTTATTGATTTCTTTTTCAAAGTAGTCTTTTGAAGGAGAGCTCTGTTTATGAAATGATGAGGAAATTGCAGAGGTACTTCAGGCCTTAAAATGATGTTGTCTTCTGTTCATATGGTTATAGATCAATTATGGATTTTAGAACAAGAAGAGGTTTGTGAATAATGAAGGTTGTTTTGTTAATCTTAACAACTGAAATAATCTAATGTGCAGTGAATAACAATTGAATGTGGAGTGCAAATGCAATGAGTTGAACTACAACCAAACCTAAGGTGTCACTAACCTAAAACGGTGTTAAACTACAAGTCATTATCAAACCCAAAATAAAATAATTGAATCATGAATTAAGTGCAATGAAACTCTGGAGCATCCTAACTATGCTATCATGCATTATTCTATGAAATTACACAATCTATTTGTCCATCATTATTGATATTTTGGAATAATTCCTTCTTTTGGAAGAGCTAGAACAATTCTGACTGTGTAATTGAGTGCAAATGCAAACATAAAGGACTGAAAGCAAATGAAAAACTAAGATATCATATCCATATCCTACTCGTCAGTATGATGTCTTGGGCAAGCGTTTAAGAGCAAGAACAGAGATGATACTTAGTACAAACACACAACTAAATCATTCATTATCACGGTCATGTCTTGAACTTCTTAAGAATTTCTTGGAATAATTTCTTCTTGTGGAAGAGTGATTAGAACAAGTGTAACTGTGATAGTGAACAACAAAAATTACAACTAAATCCTACAGTACTATAGCCATTTCCCATTCATCATTATAATCTTTTGGAAGAGCTTTCTTCTTGTGGAAGAGTTAGAATGAGTACAACTACAGTAACTAATTAAAAACAACTATGAATTCAACTTCTAATCCTACAATACTATAGTCATTTCCCATTCATCATTATAGTCTTTTGGAAGAGCTTCTTCTTGTGGAAGAGTTAGAATGAGTACAACTACAGTAGCTAATGAAAACAACTATTGATTCAAATTCAAAACGTAAAGGCAGCTAGAAGACTTATCTAATTTACGCAAAATAAATCCGTGCAAGAGGCAGGGGCCCTCTACCACCTGACGGAATTCAACTCCAAATTAAATCAACGCCTTCACCACAACACTGTCTGCTTCATTAAAGATGAAAGAACTTGAACATAACACTCTGCGTCTTCAGAAATGTAGCACAGAGTCTAAACAAAATCTAGCATAAAATCTAACATCAAATCTAACATAGCTCTCGGTTTCCCAAGTGTTTATAAAGAAAATGCACATAACAAGACTTGCAACAATTCAGGAACACTGTCTTTCCTTATCGGAATCACATTAGGACTCTTGACATGGCTACGTGAAGAGGAAAAAGACATCTGGACTGAGACAGTCCTAATAGAAGTCTGCTTTCCTAAATGTGTTCCCACGTTCCAAAACCGTACCCAGAATTCGTTTCTTCCTCCATGATGAGCAACGAACCATGTAGACATGACGTGGATTATGCCCATATGCGGTTTTCCTTGAGAGGCCACCTGGAACATACTCAAACGTGAAGGTAGCTGCAGAATCGTCGGTTAGCTACGGAATGTCTACATTCTGCAGCTAGTTCCAGTCAAAATGCTTTACAATGGAAAAAATCACAAAACTTAGCAAGTCAGTCATGTAAATCATTCTAGAAGTAATTTTAACTATATTCATTGATCATTTGGGTCTAGGATAGCAATGGACAAGGGAAAATGAGGTAAAATGAGGTGAAAGAAAGCACAATTTTTAGGCTCAACATGTACCTAACAACACTTATAATTGTGAATTATATGCTGCACCAACTCATCACACTGACCAATGTAGTGCGTTGGATGCATTGACTGACCGACTCGACTGAATGACATATCCGGTAAATGAAAATCCTCAAGGACAAGGAGGAGGAGGAACAAGGGGTGGCAGGATGGGAGGGCGAGACCCTGTGTGATGTTACAATTGCGACCAAGAAGGTCATGTTGATCAGGATTTTCCACTACCCAGAAGACCATGGTGTTCTCAATGTAGATTCAATACGCATGCAACAGAAGACTACCCAAATTTGATTAAAAGATGGGAGGAGCACAATCGCCAGAGGGGGGAGAATTTAACTAATGTGGAACCAAGAGTGCCAGAAACCTTCCCTCTCTCAAATGTAGCTATTGTTAGAAAATTAAATATTACAGAGGAATGAAACACATAAAATATGCGGAAAATACAAGCACACAAAACACATAAAACCAGAGTGACACAGATATACGTGGTTCACCCAGTTTGGGCTACGTCCACCCCGAACAGCCAGTCCTTCCTTTCTATTATCCAGAAAAATGAAGATACAAAACCTACAACAGATCTGTTGTAATATCCTCTGTTGTCTCTCACAGCCTCCCTATCTGTTTCCCGCTCAGAGAATACACGTACAATACATAGCCGCAATACAATACCCTCATAAAAGCGAGGGGTTGCCTTCTAGGGAAAAAAACCCTAAAATAAACATAACTTCTACCATCAGATCATCCGCCTAATGAACGGCCCAGATTGACTAGAAATTACTATACTTTTATAAGGCAATTTTACATCTATTTTTGGCTTCGGGGGCGCTGCCCCTAAAACCCCCGCCGGGGGACCGCTGGCCCCCGAACCCCCCAACTGGGGGGGTCAGCCCCCTCAGACCCCACGGGGGGGACAAGTCCCCCCCGCGTGCAAGGGTGTACAATTTTTCTAGGGTATACATCCAGCTAAAACAAGGATCTCTGAATCAGGAAGAAAATCAGGCTCCACACCCAACAATCTCCCACTTGGAGACTGATTGTAGCAAATCCATCGCTACTTCATCTGTTGGACAATGACTCCTATTTGGACCTGGTTTTTCCTCATCTTCATCATCATCCTTGAAGACCAATTGAAACTGAGCACATTTTCATTTTCTCCCTGGTTACAAATTTTTTTAGCATATCTGAAGGATTCTGGCTAGTGTGTATCTTTTCCAGCTTCAACTCTCCATCTTCCAATACTTACCGTATGAAATGGTACTTGAGATGTATGTTTTTAGTCTTGGAATGAAATGTTGAGTTCTTTTCAAGATGAATGGCACTTTGGCTATCACTGTATAACGTGCCCATATCATGCTTCTTACCCAATTCACCCATAAGCCTTTGTAACCAAATCATTTCTTTACTAGCCTCTGTAGCAGCTACATACTATGCTTCTGTTGTTGAAAGTGCAACAACACTTTGGATTTTTGAAACCCAACTGACAGTTGTTCCACCTATAGTAAATACATATCCTGTAGTGCTCCTCCTGTTATCTCTATCACATGCCATATCTGCATCAACATATCTCTGTAGAGCAATGTTTGAACCACCAAAGCATAATGCATGATTTTTGGTACCTCTCAAATATCTGAGAATCCATTTTACTGCCATCCAATGTTCCTTTCCTGGATTATTCATGTACCTACTTACAACTCCCACTGCATGTGCAATATCAAGCCTTGTGCAGACCATTGCATACATTAAGCTTCCAACTGCTGATGCATATGGAACTTTAGACATATAATCCATGTCTTCTTGGTTCTTTGGGCACATCTCCTTACTAAGTTTGAAATGGCTAGCAAAAGGTGTACTAACAAGTTTTGCATTGTGCATATTAAATATTTTCAACACCTTTTCTATGTACTCATTCTGAGACAATGTTAATTTGCGATTTTTCTTGTCTCTAGTTATCCTCATACCAAGGATTTGTTTTGCAGCTCCCAAATCCTTCATTGCAAATGAATTTGCCAATTTTCTTTTGAGCACATTTATTTCCTACATGTTAGACCCTGCAACAAGCATGTCATCTACATACAATAACAATATAATATAGCTGCCATCATTTTGCCTTTTTAGATAAACACAATGATCATAGTGACATCTAGTATAACCTTGTTCAGACATAAACTTGTCAAATTTTAGATACCACTGCCTTGGAGCATGTTTTAAGCCATACAAGCTATTCTTTAACCTGCACACCAATTTTTCTTTCCCTTTGACCTCATATCCTTCTAGTTGCTGCATGTATATCTCTTCCTCCAAATCTCTATGGAGAAATGTTGTCTTTACGTCTAGCTGTTCAAGATGTAAATCTTTCGCTGCTACAAGACTTAAGATAGTTCTGATTGAAGTCATATTAACAACAGGAGAAAATATTTCATAAAAATCAATACCTTTCTTCTGTGCAAACCCCTTCACCACAAGTCTAGCTTTGTACCTCTGTTTTCCTCCATCTTCTTCCTTCAGCCTGTAAACCCATTTATTCTGCAATGTAATTTTACCTGCAGACAACCTGAATAAGTCCCAAGTTTGGTTATGCATTAAGGATTCCATCTCTTCATCCATTGCTAGCTCCCACTTCTTCCTGCTTTAAACCTGCATTGCTTCTTCATAACATTCGGGTTCACCAGAATCAGTCAATAATAAATAATATAATGAAGGAGAGTATCGTTCAGGGGGTCTACTTATCCTGGTAGATCTTCTAACACCACTTTCAGGTGTTTGAGGTGCCTGTTGTTGTTGTGGTGGTTTCTGCTATTGTGGTTGTTGATTATTATCATTTTCAGGCACCTTTAATTTTTCATTTATCTCATCAAGAACCGCGTATTCCTTGCTTTCTTTTTCCTGTTTCTTTTCCTGCAACTGATTCTTATACAAAACCTTTTCATTGAATATTACATCACTTCTCCTAATGATTTTGTGATTTTCATAATCATATAAGCGATAACCAAAATCATTAGCACCATATCCAATAAAGTTACATTTCTTTGATTTTGCCTCAAGCTTTGTTCTATTTTCTTTATTAATATGGACAAAGGCCTCACAACCAAATGGCTTTAAAAAAAAGCAGTTTAACTTTTTACCTGTCCATGCTTCCTCTGTAATACCACCATCCAAGGAACTTGAAGGCCCTCTGTTTATTAGATAAACAGCAGTATCTACAGCATCTGCCCAAAATTGTAAAGGAAATCATGCATGCAATCTCATGCACCTTGCACGCTCCATGATTGTTATGTTCATCCTTTCTGACACACCATTTTCTTGTGGTGTTCTTGGAACTGTCTTCTCTCTACGAATTCCATGCTCTGAACAGTACCTATCAAACTCTTTGCTGCAATATTCACCTCCATTGTCTAATCTGAGACACTTTAACTTCTTTCTTGTCTCAATCTCAACCAAAGCTTTCCATTTCTTGAAAGTATCAAATACATCAGATTTATTTTGAATACAATAAATCCAAGTTTTTCTAGTTGCATCATCAATAAACATAACATAATAGCGAGAGCCACCGAGAAATGATACCTGAGCAGGTCCCCATACACCTGTATGCACAAGCTCCAATTTTTAGCTCTTCTTTTCTTTCCCAACTCTGAGAAATCTGACTCTCTTTTGTTTTCCATAAATGCAATTCTCACAGAAATCCAAATCAACATTCTTCAAACCTGGAAACAAATTTCTTGAGTGAAGAATCTTCATCCCCTTCTCACTCATATGTCTGAGCCTATGATTCCATAATGCTACATCTGCTCCTTTGGAAGTTAAAGCATTAACAGAATTAGAAATACCATTGCATAAATACAATGTACCAACCTTTTCACCTTTCGCTATTACCAGGGCTCCTTTGGTGACCTTCCAAGTTTTATCCGTGAAAGTTGTAACACAACCTTCACTGTCTAACTGCCCTGTTGAAATCATATTTCTCTTTAGATCTGGAACATGCCTTACCTCCTCTAATAGCCATTGGTTTCCATTCTGCTGTTTTACAAGAACCTTACCCATTCCAACAATTTTACAGGGTTTATCATCACCTAAACGAACTTGTCCAAAATCTCCTTGAACATAGTCATGAAAATATTTCTTATCAGGTGTGGCATGGAATGAAGCCCCTAAATCTACAACCCAAGAATCAGTAACATTTTCGAAAGAAAGAATCAAAGCATCTTGTAACACATCACCTGTCACATTTGCCTCGTGATTATTTTCTTGTTGTGCATCTCCTTCTTTTCCCTTCCGAGATCTACAGTCTTTATTTAGGTGTCCTTTCTTTCTGCATTTCTAGCACACTATCCCCGATCTGGACTTGGATCTGCCTTTCCTTGATTTATTGCGATATCCTGAGCTCTTTCCTCTTTCCATTCTTCTTCCCCTAGACTCTACACTCAAAGCATTACCCGATGTCTCACCGGAGCTTTTCCGTCGCATTTCCTCGCTAAGGATAGCACTGACAACATCATCAAACTTTAAAGTACTAGACCCAGAGACAGAGTTACTAATGGCCATTACTAAACCATTCCAACTCTTTGGCAATGAGCACAAGAATAACAGAGCTCTAACTTCATCATCAAATTTTACCCCTACAGAACTTAACTGACTGGTAACTGTATTAAAATCATTGAAATGGTCTACAATAGATCCACCTTCCGACATCTTCATATTAAATAGTCGTTTCATAAGAAATACCTTGTTTGAGGTCGAAGGTTTTTCATACAGTTTCACCAATGTCTGCATCAAACCCTCTATTGTTGTTTCCTTCGAAATATTGAAGGCGACTGACGCCGCAAGGCACAACCGTACTGTTCTGAGTGCCTTTCTATCGATAATGTTCCATTCTGCATTTTTCATGGCCACTGGCTTCTTTTCTTTTCCGCTCAATGGTAGGTACAGATCTTTCTGATACAGATAATCTTCCATCTGCATCTTCCATAACGAGAAGTTTTGGCCATTAAATTTCTCGACCCTAAACTTAGCATCTTCCGCCATTGCTCCCACTCGAACCAGGAACCCTTCTTTCCTACGAGTTTATTAGCCAAATATACCTTCGGCTCTGATACCATTTGTTAGAAAATTAAATATTATAGAGCAATGAAACACATAAAATATGTGGAAAATACAAGCACACAAAACACATAAAACCAGAGAGACACAGATATACGTGGTTCACCCAATTTGGGCTATGTCCACCCCGAACAACCAGTCCTTCCTTTCTATTATCCAGCAAAATGAAGATACAAAACCGACAGCAGATCCGTTGTAATATCCTCTGTTGTCTCTCACAGCCTCCCTATATGTTTCCCACTCAAAGAATACACGTACAATACATAGCCGCAATACAATACCCTCATAAAAGCGAGGGGTTGCCTTCTAGGGCAAAAAACCCTAAACTAAACATAACTTCTACCGTCAGATCATCCACCTAATGAACGGCCCAGAGAGGTCGGCCCCCCAGACCCCGAGGGGGGGACAAGTCCCCCCCGCACCCCCCCACGTGCAAGGGTGTACAATTTTCCTAGGGTATACATCCAGCTAAAACAAGGATCTCTGAATCAGGAATAAAATCAGGCTCCACACCCAACAACTAAAGTGACTTGAGGAAGGAACAAGATAGGGGATGATGCAGTAGTAGTAGAGCAACCCAATATTATAAGACCGACCTCGCCAAAGCACTCATACAATCCTAAACAATAGAAGCAATACTACAAAGAATCAGTAGAAACATTCATCAAGTTAAACCCGAGTAAAGAGACACAAGGAGTGCATCCCACGACCTTGAAAGAGAAGGGACCTTAGCTGCCACAACCCATAGAAGAATGGTTCAAATTATTTCTACACATCATGAATGATGAGTGAATGCTTTGGAAATTGCGAGAGAGTCTGAAGTTACCTATCAAGGAGGGGACAGATCAGGGTGGAGCAATCTCTACCAATTTACCAAAGAGGAATTCAAGAATGATTCGGAGGAATAAAAGACGAAAAGGAAGGGAATTTAGGATCGGTGCCCAGATTACAATATTCCAGATAAAGGATACCATGTTACATTTAGGCTCATTTGTCAATATTCTACTAAGAAAGACATGGGAAGCCTTGGGTAGACCCAAACTGGCATTCTCACTAATTCAACTGCGTATGTAAAACCAGTATTGCATCCTTCCAGTTGGGAGACTAGAGGATGTAGAGGTTGACATTGCAAGGGTCAAGACTTATGCATATTTCTAAGTAATAGATATAGTGGGAGACAAAGATCCCTATCCAACACTTCTTGGGATAGATTTGGAATTCGAGAATTATGTGGTGTGTTGTATCTCAAGAAACATTCCCTTGGCTTTGGTAGGGAATTTGTGCTCAAGACACACACACACACACACACACACAGATATATATATATATATGTCACGAAAATATGATATCATATTTTCTTTGCTTAATCACCTTCAGAAATTAATTATTTAAACCCTCAAGAACCTTATATAATAAATGTTTCACAATGCCATTATCTGCTGATATTAATTGAATTGATAGGAAGAACATGAAAGAAGCTCAAACTAATATCCTCATAAGCAAGATCTATCAATTTAAACTTCGGAAGAATTTTATGTGAGTGGAATAGTTAAAATGAAGGAGCGCCCATTAAGGATATTTAACTCTTACTTACATATGTAAAAAGAGACCTACAACTACATTACTTCATTTCATTCATAGAAGAAAAGATGGAATGGAAACTGGAAAACATATCAACAACAACAGATGCAAGAATCTTGATCTTCATTCATTAATCATCAGAAAATTGAATACAAAATTTACAGTAGTCCAAAGGTCCAAAACTCGGAACCCTTTCCTTTCTTTTCTTCCTATTTAAATACAATGTAAAGTAGTTTGTAACTGTTGAAACTACTCTTAACTATTCAAACTACTTGAAACTGCTTAAACTACCTATTACATATCATCAAATTATATCATTACAATCAAATTCTCTTAGCAAAGACAAAACTAAACTAAAACTTCAATATATCTATTGAACTTGAATTTGCTCCACTGCTGCTACATTCTTTTGATTGGCTGACTTGTCCTTCTTAGAAGACGAGGGTTCATTAGGTAGATCAGACATCCATGCTTTGCATTTCTTCCATACTTCAATATTTGTCTTGGGAGAGCTGATCAGCTTGTGGTACTCCAGCCTAAAGGCGGTGATCATGTTGAATTTTGGTCGCTCTGTAAATAAAATCTTCACCATCCACAATAATTGAAAATTCCTCTGAAGAAAATTAATAATTGTTGCTCCCTTCAAGATCTGAGTTTTCTCATAAATGTTATACACCTTAATTTTTGCTAACACCAATAATGGTTCATATCAATCCATGATAAAAGGATACCTTTAAGATCCCATCATGATGGTAATCCTGCTCTGGCTCTTTTTTCAAACCAATTATAAAATCTATTCACTGCCTCTTTGATCTCTGTCAACTTCTTTTAAGTTTCCTTCCTACAAGTATTTTTAACAATCAACTTATTAATCTCTACAGCATACAAGATCCTATCTTTAATGTCATTTTCCTCTAACTCTTGATCAATTTTTGAATCAATGAACTCAATGAACTTCTTTGCCCATATGGCTCTATTAATGATCTTCTGCTTATCTGCCATAACTTGCTCTTCAAAGTCTCTGACAATGTTTTTCTCTTCTGATACAATATTCAAGGATTCCCAAGTTGTTTTCATATCTCCAATGGTTTCATTCCAGATGATATCTTTAGCTTGTATCAAAGTTATATTTCCCTTCAACTTCTCCTTTAGACTCTTGATTTCAGCATTGGTTGTTTGACAATTTGTCTTGTACTTATTAACTTCTCCATCCTTGACCTGCATTATTTTTGTTATTGTTTCCAAATCACTTTGTGCCTTTATAAGGTCATTCTCTACCATTTTCAGTTCAGTGTTTAACTGAGATAATTGTGTTGTTGGATCATCATTTCCAGATGGCATGATGATAGTACAGGAATGGGAATCAATCTAGCTTTGCAATTTAAGTACAACTTCTTTCAACTTAGATATTTCCTCTTCTTTCTGCAAGAGCTGTTGAAGAAGATTTTCCTTTTCAATTTCCACTTTTGCCACCTCTGCTGCCATTGAATGTTCTCCTATAGGTAGTTTCAACTTTTTCTTTAACATATAAATCTCTGACTCTGCACTTTGTAGTAATTTCTGCACAGCAGACCTGTCATTTGGATCCACTCCAATCTTCACAATTATCTTCTTCAGTTCCTCATTTTGGGTTGTTAGGTCCTTGGAGTTGGCTTTCTCCAATTTTAGTTGCTTGATCACCTTCCCTAGCATATTATTTTCCTTAAGAGCCATTGCATTTGTCTTGGTCAGATCATTCACTATTAATTGACCTGTTTGCATGTGTAAATTGACCTTATCAGGAAAAGGAATCTTCCTCACACCAACGGTTAAATTTACATTTTTAAAATTACTTGATGACCCTATAGTCATATTAGAAGGGTGAGAGAGAAGAATTTTAAACTGATCTCTTTCTAGATCCATGGCAGTCAACAATATTGTATGGTCTGGAGTTACTTGATATTCATCTTGTGCCTCCATACTAGCCTTGATCTTTTGATTCTTTTCAGCAATTTGAGCAAATACCTGTTTAATCAAAGGAATTTGATCCTGAGCATCTCCATGTCTTCTTGGTGAGGCTGGAACATTCTGTTCATCTCCTAGTTGAAGAAGGAAACCAGGTTGAGCACCTGTTATGTCTTCAATGAAGTTTGCTCTCTTTTCAGCTTTTTTCTCTTCATCTTCAAAATCTACAACTGCCTCTTTACTCCTCTTGCTTGAATTTTCAGATATGATAGGAGTTTGTATGCTAGAACTAACAGAACTTGCAAAACTCTTATTGGCTAATTTCTATATGTCATGTCTACTATCATGAACAAAATCTGAGTAGCCATTTTCAACTCTCCTGTTTGAAATTACTTGATGAGGATAATATGCCCATTTATCTCCTAATAACAAGTGCATACCATCTAATATATTGTTAACCTCATCAGCTGCCTGCCTCATATTGACTATAAATGGACCCACAGACATAGGTAATTTAAAAATCTGACCCTTGTTCATTGGGACAAAATGTATTTGGTCTACATTCAAACTCTTCCTAATGAATTCTAAAGCGAATAATCTCATAGGAACAAAAGTGGGAAGTCTATATGGTTCTATCCCAGCTCCATAAAGTCTGATATTTGAGTAATCTTCATACACATACCAGTCTCAAAATTTACAATTAGCACCCAACTAAAGAAATTCTTGAGCCTTTGGCAAGAAACATGGGGGGGAAACCCCATTCAAAATCTTATAAGCGATGGACATAAAATGATTTGCAAAATCGAAAACCCCCTCCTCATTTTGTTCCTCTCTTACTACATCAGTCCAAAAAACTACTAACTGCCTATTTTTATTTACATCCATGATATTTAACCCCATATGAAATAATTCCTCCACATTTTGATAAAAAAATAGATAGGTGAGAAGAGAAGGGAACCTGAAAGATCCAGTGAGCGATAAACTCATGAGTTGAGTATTGATGACTTCCTGCCAGTAAGAGGGAATGTCTAGCACTACTCTTGGCTTCATCATTAAAGAAAATAGCCCTAGTATTGATTTATCAACTAGGCTGTCATCCTCCTTTCCTAGTATCTTTGATATACACCGCAGCACTGGTCGAACTTCTGCATCAAAAACTTCTATAGAGAACACCTTACTATCTGGTGCAAATCGCTTCATGTCCAGCTTTAGGAAGAACACGAACTGAGTGAATTCTTGTCCGTCAATATTATCATAATATGTTGCCAATGATTCGTCAGAGAATTGAACATAGGATTCAAACTCTGGGTAACATAAAGCTTGACGGACTAACTGGGCCAAGACTTGTATAACATTCTCTCCTAAGCAATTCATTATGAAGCATTTACCAAGATACATGACAGATACCAACCAGTGCACAAACTCAAGAAAAATATGAGTCCTAGGGATACATGTAGACAGTACGCCTCACTTAGCCATGGTAGAGAAAACAGGACAAGCTTTATCATTTAAACAGACCTGCTGATAGAAAGGGAGATGTTCTAGAGAGAAAATGGTATCTTTGATATCCTTCTCAGTGTCCATGAGAGGAATATGACTGGATGAGCTGGAAATAGATGAATTTTTCGCCATGGGACAACTCTGGGTGGTGAACAGCGATGGAAATCACTAATGCAATCAGGGTTGAAAAATACAAAGAAATAACATTTAACCTTTGAAAATAAAAACAGACCTAAATAGATGGCGCGAGGTCTTAAAATTAAATGTTGATTTGACTCACAAAATATTGTTAAACGATACCATGACATGGTTGAAAGTTGTCATCAACAAGCAGATTACGTCACTGCAAGAGGCCCTTGGGGTACGGAGCGCTCATCGGGGCCTTGCCCCCGCAGTGAATCCAGACCATCGATCAAGATTGGCTAGTCAGTTAGCGGGGTCAACTGCGGAGGCACCTTCTCCATTAACCTGTGCGTTGATTGTGTCTTCGGGTTACCATCTTTAACCTCTGACAAAATAATTCTTGGATCCCTCTTAATTATGTGCTCGAACATTAACTGAGACACTAGGTTCCACCTCTGCAGATCCTTCAAAATATTTAACTTTAGTCTTTACAAAAACATTCCAACTTTGGTTAAAGTATGAGGAAACTCTACTTTAACACATATTTTATATTTTTCCCTTTTTTATATTTTCCAAAAATTAAAATAAAGGATATTGCAAATGAGCCACAACATTTGGCTCCACCTAGGGATAGTATTTTTTGCCACGAAACACTAAGAACTGCATATTAGTGCCTTCACTTACGGCATGGAGTGAAATTTTGTTTGATGAAATATTAGCAATGAGAAATCTGGATATGTACAATGGTGAACCACAAAATCTTAATGTTGGAAATAATGCTTGATATACTGCCCATTCATAGGTAGATGTACTGTCTCTCCATGAAGATTCTCCAAAATGAATGTGTTATTTGATCTTACCTCAGCAATCATGTATGGACCATACCATAGTGGGTTGAACTTACCATGTTTTCACTTTTCTTCTCTTCTGGTGTCCTATCTTAACACCAAATTTCTAGTTTGAAAAAGAATCTCCTTTTCTTTTCTATAAAAAATAGACTTCATATTTTCTTGATAATTGATCAAATTTTCTCTGACTTTGTTCCTGCTCTCACTTGATTCTATAACCTTGTTCAACCTTCTCACCAGCACATTAGGTTCTTCTTGTGCTTCTTTGTGAAGTAGTTAAATCCTCTCTGAGGATAGAGACGATCCCTCTAGCCCTAGAGTGGGTCTAGAAACAAAGAGACATGCTAGAGTGTAGGTTCCTAATTACTGAATAAAAAGATGACATGGTAGATCGACCTACCTGGAGTCCAATGTTGTTATTGCGGCCGTAGTGGTGGTATCCTCTCACTCCTACCTCGGCAAGTCACAATCCTTTTGCAGTCATGCTCGGATACCTGCACATACATCAGCAAACAAGAACAACATACGACATAATAACTTCATTCATAACTACTAGCCAGTCAAAGAGGGCTAAGAATATTTCATTAAACAAATAAAATAACGCAAAATGGGAACCAAAAATAGTCACGTATATGTATTGATAGAAGGAAGAGTTACAACCAAAGCTTTGACGTTGCAGTATCCTCCAGCGGGGTTTAGTTGAAGCGCGTCTCAGATGCTCGTCAAGGGATTCAGATGGGATGAGGGCATGGACTTAAGCTCTCTCAACGAAGTTCCTTCTTGTTCTATCTCTTCAACAATTCAGCTATAGTATACTCAGTTCTCCATGTTCAGCTAGCTTATCCAAGGAGAGATAGCTTCTTTTTATAGAGGGAAAGGAGGAGGTTGGGATCCCTACAAAGGTGGAAGGGATGCCTATCCTTTAGGAGGTTCCCACAAGAGGTGAAAACCATAAAATAAAGGAGGGAGTCTATGGTTATTCATTCCAACCACTCCCAATGAATCATCCTCGAAGTTGTTAGAGTGGAATCTCTGCCTCTATTTTTAAAAAACATTCCATAAATAGCTCAGCGCGGGTGGCTAACTGGGACAGAGCACCCACTGGCATGGGGTCCAGCGTTAATCTTCCTCATTGGCATGAGGGCAGAACTGGCTACTCGCACCAAGGCAAAAATAGGGGTTTCTAAAGCTCTGCTCAGGGAATTGTCAACAGAAGCAATATTGCTCTCATGTAAAGGGATGCAATGGTGGTGTTTGCAAGGCATGACACTTCTTATTAGTCAGAGAAATGACCCTCCAATGTGCTAGATGGGGATTGCAGGGACAGTGACAAAATGATGTGTAACAGATGCCCCCTAAATCATGAGGTTTGAGGGAGCGGGAGGGGTGAAATGATTTACAAGAAAGCGTTCGAACTAAACACCGCTGTCGAAAAACCTGCAATTAAAAATACAACTGATATCTCTGATACATGAACATGTGGTATGGGCATAACCATCCATAATAGAATACATAAAAACTGAGATCTGAGGTATGGATGCAGCCATCCAGCAGTAAGGATCAACAAATAGACTCAGGTATGGTCACAGCCATCCAATCAAAAGAGTCATGTAATAAGTCATGATAATCCACAAGAACCCGCAGCCCGGATTTTATTAGACAAACCCAAGGTCTTGCGCTCCATCTCGACCCGAACAAGTACAAATTCAAGCATGTGAATATATGAGCTGAAGTCAAACATGCAACAAAATCGTCTGATTACCAGCGAATGATGAAATTTGTTAACAGGCACGATAGAAACCACCAATAATGACAATGGCTCTCAAGGTACGAGAGGTACAATCCAAGGAATGTGAACAATGATCTGACACCAAAAAACCTGCAGAATCACTCGATCAAAGGCCAATGATGTGGACCTTGTGTTGAATGTGAAGAACCTGCCATTGAGGCATGCAGGCTCCAAGGTACCAGAAAGGAGTCTCTAGATCAGATGCCTGGATAATGAGCTGAAGTTGAAAGGAAGTGACCTGGTCGAAGGAGGGCCATAATTTTTCCCACATCATCGACACGAGATAGAGGAACATGATGATAGTGAATCAGGACCAACATAGAATCAAAGGGAGGTTGAAAAATGTAGAGGAAAACTTATTTTGAACATATCAGTGACACGACACTGGATTTGGCAGTATTTGAAATTAAGGGATCTGAGTTCATGATGATGTGACAGAGAGAAAATGTGAGGTCAAAAGAGGTTACCCAAACCCATGGAGGCAAAAATGATGAAATGAGATGTCCCCAACTTGACACGAATGCATACAAGTGCCATGTTCAAGAGCGACATACTGCCAACATAACTAAAAACTGGTTCCATTTTCCCCCACCATTTCTGGTGAGTACCCAAATTCTTTTTTAAAACAAGCTTGAAGGGGATAGAATATGCTTTAATGTAAGTTTTTCCTTCGGAAAAATCCAACCTAGTACATTTTACGAGCCCTAGGAAGGAGGAACTCGAGTAACGTCATGGAGACGAAGTCCGATGTCATCAGGGTCTAACAAGTCTGAAAAAGGGAGAACTCGGCATATTTATATGTTTAGAGAGTTTGAAAAGAAGTTAGAAAAGAAAACTCCAGCATGGCCCTTTTCGTAATTAGTCTCACAGATCTGAAAAGGTAGAAAACTATGTCTGAGAGAACCTCTTAGTCGCGATAGGCTAAGGTATTCCTTTTTCGTAAATAATCTATCCCAGCCCAAAAAAGGGGTAAACGTATACTAGGTAGCTATCGTTTCGCAGCCATTCAATGAGTTCAAAATGACAAGAGTCTCGGCAATATTTTCAGTTTTAGAGAGTCAGAAAAGAGCTGAAAGATGACTCCTGCTGAAGGAACGAGTGGTATTAAAGGTAGCAACTGCTTCCAATGATGGTGGAACTGCTCAGAACAAGTAAAGATCAAGAGGCTGGCTAATAAGACCACTCATTGCAGTGGTTCCTCAGGAAGGGGTAAAATAATCAAGTGAGGGCATATGATCAGCCAAGCAGATGGTGACGATGGAATGAGAAAACCAAGGTTCATCTTGCAAAACAGGCTGATAAAATGGCAATCATGAGAGGTAAAATAAGAATGGTTTCATTTTTACACAAGCTTGAAATCAGGAAACTTTGCTTGAGGTTGGTTTCATTTTTTCACAAGCTTGAAACTTTGTAGAAAACTATGCTTGAAACCAGTTTCATTTTTACACAAGCTTGAAATGAAAAAAAACTATGCTTGAAAATTGGGGTAAAATGGGCATGCCCCCAGCATGGTGACTCAATTCAAGGTACATGCCCCCCAAGCTTCAGTCTATATGAAAGGAAGATGGATTGAAGGTTCAGATTACGAGATCAAGAGAAAGACTTGACTGGGATTTTACGAGATTGTATCAAAGACTCGAATTGAACAGGAATGTGTTTCATTATTTTAATGAGGTTGACACATTAAAAGAACTATCCCCATGAGCTAATTCATTTTTTTAACAGGCTTGACATAGAAGACGAACTATCCTCAAATGAGCTTGTTTCATTTTTTAAGGAGCTTGACACAAGAAAATGAACTCTACTCAGACCACCTTGCTTCATTTTTTAAGGAGCTTGACACAAGAAAACAAACTATGCTCCAACGACCTTGTTTCATTTTTTGAGATTGACACAAGAAAATGAACTGTGCTCCGATCAGCTTGTTTCATTTTTTAAGGAGCTTGACACAATAAAATGACCCATGCTCTGAAGATGTCTCATCATGTCAAATAAGAATTCATGGCTTCCAAAAGGTTTGCATCCGATGGGAGCAAAACATCTTGGAAGTCAGGACCCAATGCCCCTAGCACACGATGCACAATAGCACTATCACTGAATGCAGGCATGGGATAGATAGCCACATAATTAACCTATAGTGAGGAAGGTACAACTGGTGGATAAAGATCCATAGAGACGATGGTAGGCGAGCTGCCATATTAGGACCAAAGAATGAAAGTTGATTATTGGTCACGATCTGACCTTTGTGTGGAAAATAGATCACATGAAAGAGGGAGGAGAGAAGCACACCCATGGCATAAGAATAGTCATGCCCCAAGATTAAATTAAAATCCAAAGGACCTTGGACCACCATCGCGTCTATATAGACAGTTTCCCCTCCCAAAGTAATAGGCAACTTTGGAAGTATCCCTAATGGTTGACTGTTTCCTCTGTTAAAAGCCAACAGATTCTATGTAATAGGCACAAGCGGTGGAGAACCAAAAGCTTTCCAAGTAGTTGAGGACAAAATACTAACAGATGCACCTTCATCTATAATCGTGCTAGGTACGGCCATATCATAAGCCTATACTATAATCTCAAAAGGCAAATAAGAAGGAAGACGGTATCCCAAAAATTGACTCCAATTGAAGGAAGCAGCCAAACTACTTGGAGGGGGCACCGTAGAACTGAAATGGTCATCCCCTAGCATCACTGGGGCAAGAGGAGCATACTCCTGGACCTCAGATACGGGAGCAGGAAGAGAAACTTCTTGATCCATAGGGATGAGAGAATATTTCTCCAAGTCTGAATAATCTGAAGAAACAATAATAACGTGAGGGGGATGAGATCCACTCTCGACGGAAAAGACCTGATGAACCACAGGCAAGATCAGATCGACTGATTCCCTAACCGATGGTTGGTCAGGAATGGATTCGTGAATTTGAATCTCTGAAGGAATGGGATCGACCAAGGATGACTCTTGACCGATCATTATATCAACTAGCAGAGGACTCGAAGAAAGCTTCTGGTAACCAACCAGAAGACAGGGTGTAGAAACAACAATATTTTCCAACACTCTCGTGGCTTCATCCATGTACGAAAAAAGGTGAATGGGATGATGCCCTTCACACAACTTACAGGGATTCGTAATCTTACCCTGTTTCTTATGAGTCTTATCAGTACTAGTCGAAGATGTGGCACCAATATGACTTCCAGAAGCTAAAGGCAATGGTGGACGATTGTTGGACCATACTTCAAGTACCTTGGGAATGTCAGGGCAGTCTCAAAGAAAGTGGTCACCTTTGCACAAAATGCAAGGGAATTTGAATTTTCATGGAAGGTTGGATGATTTATCAAAGGAAGGTTTCTTAGGCACAATAGTCGTAGAATTGGCCTCTCTCTTATCTGACTTCTTCTTTTCTGTCTTCTTCTTCTTCTTCTTAGCCACCTGGTTACTAGAATCCAGACTTTCACCAGGCGAAGTAGAGGAAGAGGATGAAGGAATAGGCGAAGAAGGGGAGAGCTCTACCTTAGAATCAACATGTTGTTGTTCAAGTGGAGGAGATGGTTGTACAGTGGGCGGAACACTCGAGACCACCGAGGTCGAAAATAACCACACAGGAAAACCAACAGCTAACCCAGGAAGGGAAAATGTTACCATATAAGGAGCACCAACATTTCCAAAAGTAGAAAAAGTACCAGGATTCCCTTCAGAGGGGATTCCTTGGTTGGTAAACTCAGGAAACATTGCCATAGGAACAACCTTAAAACAAAACGCTAAGGAAGATACTTTAACCAGGAATATTTCGTGGGCTTTTTTATTTTAAGACACTGAAAAAAAACTATGTATTTTCATATTTCAAGAGTTGAGAAACAATTAAAAGGTGACTCTATCACTTTCAGGTTGAAACGAGTGTGAAAGGACAAGTGCTCGATGATCTTTTCACTTTTTAGAGAGTCACGAAAAGACCAAAATGACTACTCAAGTAATCTAAGCAAGAGGGTGTACCAAGTTTACGTGAACTGCCATATACACCTTGGTGATCAAATGAAATGGAAATGACCAAGGACTTAACGTACATGCAGGTAGTCCCCTCGTATGTTGTGTTTGGTGTATCACGATTACAAGGCAGCAGACTCGGCTTCCTATGGATAAAGGATTTGAACCTATGAGGGTCTCCCTTTATATACACGATGGTATGGGGAGCACAAGTCCGTACTAGCGCTGTCTAAAGCCAGATGGCGAACGACAGCTACTAGGTTTTAATATGTCGAAACACATCTCTAGCCTAGACCACTAAAGATGTTGCGCTAGGTTCCAATTCTTCCTTAGGTTAATTGAATGAATTTTAATGTTGATCTTGGATTATGTTTCAATTTCAAGGCCCTACCGAATTTGGTTCTCAATTTTCCTAAATGCAAACTATATGAAAAGAACACCATCTTCCATTCAATGAATGCAAATTATGAGAAGGATAGAAATCTTTCAAACAAATAGAAAAAAATGAGAATATGTGAAGAAATCCACTAATGCATCTAATGCAATCAAACGAAAATGAAAAACTCTTTCCTAGACTATCAAATGCTAGTTATGCAAAAGAGCTTTTCACTTTCGATGCAAAGGAAAGTGCAATTTTTTATTTTTTTTTCCAATAAAATGAAGCACACAATGCACTAATTACATGAAAAACAAAATGAACACTAACTTGAGTATTGCGTATGTAGGAATCGATATTGAATGACACAATCAATGCAAAAGAAACACAAGAAATCACTCAAACTAATGTTGAAATCTTCCAAATCAAAAGAAATTTTTCAACGCGACCCAAACAAGCAATGTAATATATGTTCGGAGCAACAAGGAGAAGAATCAAACGAAAAAATGAAATAATCATCCAACCAAAGAAAACACTCAAAGGGATCAAGAAAAATTAGCGCAATCAACCTGGGAATGAGACTGACAAAAATAAAAAAGACTTGACTTCCAAACAAAAAGCTAAGTGCACAAAGACACTCAGAAACCCTAAGTCCTTAAACTACACTGATAAGAAAATAGACAAAACACTGAGAAAAACAAGCCTATAGTAGTCAAAACAGTCCCAAAGGCTCAATTACACACAAAAAACAACCCAGAGTCAAGCACAATTGACCAAAAGACTCATCAAGGGGGTCAAACCAAATCCTATAGGATTCGACGCGACTGTAAGGTGGTAATCCACACCAAACAGGGGTTGGCGCGACTGCAACAAAAACAACTTGCGCCAATCAGCGTGACTGTTCAAGCGAAAAGCATGCCAAGCCAGACAACTATGGGAAATGGGAAAACCAATGAGCAGAGGTCAATCTTGACACTCTGGAGTTGAACAGGGGATTTAAAACAAGCAAGCAAATCAGAAAAAGATAGATAAGCAAGTCAATGACTGAAGCCAACCCAACAAGATGAAACGACAAACTCACACTGATCCCCAGTGGAGTCACCGATTTGTTAAGTAGGTAAATCCTCTCTGCGGATAGAGACGATCCCTCTAGCCCTAGAGTGGGTCTAGAAACAAAGAGACATGCTAGAGTGTAGGTTCCTAATTACTCAATGAAAAGAGGACATGGTAGATCGACCTACCTGGATTCCAATGTTGTCGTCGCGACTGTAGTGGTGGTGGCCTCTCTCTCCTGCCTCAGCAAGTCACAATCCTTCTGCAGTCATGCTCGGATACCTACACATAGATCAGAAAACAAGAATAGCACACGACATAATAACTTCATTCATAACTACTAGCTAGTCAAAGAGGGCTAAGCATATTGCTTTAAACAAATAACATAATGCAAAATGGGAACCAAACAATAGTCACATTTATGTATTAATAGAAGGAAGAGTTACAACCAAAGATTTGACGTCGCAGTCTCCTCCAGCGGGGGGAGGTTCAGCCGAAGCGCATCTCAGATGCTCGTCATGGGATTCGGACAGGATGAGGTCATGGACTTAAGCTCTCTCAACAAAGTTCCTTCTTGTTCTATCTCTTCAACAATTCAGCTATAGTATACTCAGTTCTCCATGTTCAGCTAGATTATTAAAGGAGAGATAGATTCTTTTATATAGGGAAAGGAGGAGGCTGGGATCCCTACAAATGTGGAAGGGAGGCCTATCCTTTATGAGGTTCCCACAAGAGGTGGAAACCATAAACTAAAGGAGGGAGTCTGTGGTTATTCAGTCCAACCACTCCCAATGACTCATCCTCAAAGTTGTTAGAGTGGAATCTCCACCTCTATTTTTAAAAAACATCCATAAATAGCTCAGCATGGATGGCTAACTAGGACAGAGTGCCCACTGGCGCGGGGTCCAGTGTTAATCTTCCTCATTGGCATGAGGGAAAAACTGGCTACTCGCACCAAGGAAAAAACAGGGTTTTCTGAAGCTCTGCTCAAGGAATTGTCAACAGAAGGAATATTTCTCTTATGTAAAGGGATGTAATGATAGTCTTTGCAAGGCATGACACTTCTTATTAGTCACAGAAATGACCCTCCAATGTGCAAGATGGGGATTGCAGGGACAGTGACAAAATGTTGTGTAACATTCTTGAAGGAAGGAAATTACTGGTCTAGCCAACTGAGTAGGAAATAAATCTTGCGTTCCATAAACCAGTTCATAAGGGGACTTACCTGTAGATCTTCTAGTAGTTACTCGTACTGCCCAAAGAGAAAATGCCAATTTTGAATCCCAGTTTTTCTGATTTTCACTAATCGTCTTCTTCAAAATCTTGACCAATGTCTTGTTAGAAGATTCAACTAGCCCATTCCCTTAAGGATTATATGCTGTGGAGTGAGATAAAACAACATTATATGTTTGGAAAAAATTAATAAATCGAACTGAATAGAATACCTAGGCATTTTCGGTCACAATCTTGACTGGACACCCAAACCTGCTGAAGATGTTTTCTTCCAGAAACTTCATTACTACCTGGTCATTAGCCTTTCTGGTAGATATTTCCTCCACCCACTCTGTAAAATAGTCAGTGGCAGTCAGAATTCACTTGAATTTTCCACCTGATGGTGGATTAATTTCCCTAATAAAATCTAATCCCCATTTCCTAAAGGGCTCTTCAATGAACACTGGGAGAAGAGGTAGAGGGGCTAACCGTTTATTTTCTACAAATAACTGACATTTCTGGCAGCTTCTCACCAGTCTGTATACATCAAAAAACAAGGAGGGCCAGTAAAAACCTGATTTGAGGATTTTATGAGCAATAACCTTCCAACTATAATTACCTCCACATAGGCTCTCATGATATTATTTTACAACTTCCATTGATTCACCTTTTGTTAAACATAACAGCAAGATGCCAGCAGGATCCTTCCAATGTAACTTAGCATCAATTATGACATATGGCTGGGATTTGAGCTTGATGGATTTGTATTTTGTTCTGTTTAGTGAGGTTGGGCAAGAGAAAAAACATAAGTAATGAACAATATCCTTATACCAATCAGAGCATAGAAATTTGTATGTAATTGTTGTCTTTGTACTGCTCTGACTCCTTTCATCAACAGCTTCATCCAAGTGTTGTGAAACTAGCTCCAAAAAAAGAAGAAAAGAGATATCAACGCCTTAGAAATAAGCCACTTTGAGGGGGCAACCTCCAATACATTACATGAATGAAAAATTCTTGGATGATTCAAATCACAAAACCTCCTTTCTATATATAGGAGTCCATGGGGCCAGAATGTAATCCTAGTGGGGCCACAATGTAATCCTAGCTGACCTAACAATAATAATTTAAGGGCAAAATAATAACAATATGGGGGTTACAAGGGTACAATAATAACAATAAGGGGGTTACACTAACAACAATAAGGGACTATACTAGTAATATAGGGACCTAACATGCCCCTCTCCTTCAAAAAAGTGTTGTCCTCAATGGTTGAGTAGCTATGGGTGCTTCTATATAAATTTCTCATCCTCCCATGTAGAATATTCAGTAGGTAAGTTCTTCCACTTGATGAGATACTTTGAAATTGATCGATTCCGTAGCTATCGAGTTCTTGTTTCCGTGACTGCTTCAAGTTCCAATATGATTTTTCCTTCGTCATCAAGTAAGGACCATAGTACTTTGGTGATAATTTATTACCCTTCTTAGCTTGCTTGAAGGACATTTGTTTGTATGGTTGTAGCCGTAAAAATACCTAGTATCCTACATCAAAACTTCTCTCACTGTGATTTTGATCTGCCTGTTGTTTCATTCAATTTTGTGCCAAATTCAGGTTATCCTTTAAGAGTTGGAGAACTTCTTGCTGATGCTCGATGTGATCTTCCACTGCTTGAACCTTCTAATTTTCCCTTAAAGATGATGTGATGGATGGTGGATGATATCCATAAAGTGCCATAAATGGGGTCATTTTTGCTGCAGTATGGAAGGACGTGTTATACCACCATTCAGCGAGAGGTAACCACTTGACCCATTGTGTTTGTTTATCAGATACAAAACAATGAAGATATCCTTCCAAACATTTATTTACTATCTCAGTTTGACCATCAGATTGAGGATGATAAGATAAGCTATGAGCTAATTGAGTACCCAAACAAGAAAATAACTCCGTCCAAAAATTTCCAGTAAAAATGGGATCTTTGTCGCTCACAATAACCCTTGAGTTTCCATGTAGCTTTTGAATTGTGTCCATAAATGTAGTAGAAACTGTACTTGCTTTAAATGGATGAGATAATGCACAAAAGTGTGCATACTTGGTAAGTCTATCAACTACCACCATGATGACATTCTTTCCTTCGGACTTAGGTAAACCTGTGATAAAATCCATTGAAATCTCATCCCAACGTTGACTTGGAATGGATAAAGGTTGTAGAAGTCCCGGGGTCTTAATTGTATCCACTTTATTCTACTGGCAAACCAAACATTCCGCCACAAACTTTTGAATATCAGATTTAAGGCCATCCCAAAAAATTATTTCTTCACCCTGTGGTAAGTTTTTAAAAATCCCGAGTGTCCTCCTAAAGGAGAAGTGTGCAATTCCAGAAGAATCTTTTGTTTTAGTTGGGAATTCTTACAAAGATATAAGCGATCTTTGTACCATAAGGAATCATTTTTCCAACTAAATGTATCGGATGTACTAGGATCTTGCTGCAACTTTTGAATGAGTGTCCATACTTCTTTGTCCTTCTTCCATTCATCTCTTGCTTCGGTTATCCAATCTGGTTGGATAATAGAAATGGCACAAAGCAATGCTTCCACCTCTTCATTCTTTCTTGAGAGTGCATCTGCAGCAACATTTAGCTTCCCTTTTTTGTAGATTATTTCAAAGTCATAACCCAACATCTTTGTGACCCATTTTTGCTGCTCTTCTGAAGATAGTCTTTGTTCCAAAAAGTGTTTAAGACTATCATGATCAGTTTTACCTTGAAGTGTCTTCCCATTAGGTAAGTTCTCCATTTCTTTAGTGCATGCAGTATTGCTAACATTTCCTTCTCATAAATAGGTTTCTGCAAATACTTTCCTTTGATTGGACAACTTTCAAAAGCAATGGGTCTTCCTTCCTGCATTAAAACAGCACCAATTCCATTTCCTGAGGCATCACATTCCACAATAAAGGTTTTTGTGAAGTCTGGCGTAGCTAAGTCCGGTGCTAGGCACATTGCCTCTTTAAGATGTTCAAAGGCCTTAGTTGCTTCAGGAGTCCATGAAAATGCATCTTTCTTCAATAATGTTGTTAGAGGTGCTGCTATTCTCCCATAATTATTAACAAACTTTCGATAATACCCTGTTAACCCGAGAAATCCTCACAACTGCTTTATGGTTGTGGGGAATTTCCATTCCTTAATGGATTTAATTTTGTTAGGGTCTACCTTAACACCCTCGTGAGATACAATATGACCCAGATATTCCACCTCTTGTACTCCAAAGAAACATTTGGATGTTTTTGCATATAATTGTTTCTCCTACAATAGTTTGAGCACCCTGTCAACATGTTCAACATGATCCTTCCAAGACCTATTGTAGATTAGTATATCATCAAAAAATACTGCACAAATTTTCTAAGGAAGGGTTTGAAAATGGAATTCATCAACCCTTGAAATGTAGAAGGTGCATTGGTAAGGCCAAAAGGCATGACCAAAAATTCATAATGACCCTCATGAGTTCGAAATGTTGTTTTAGGAATATCTTCAGTCTTCATTCTAATTTGATGATATCCTGAACGAAGATCCAACTTGGTAAAATAAATTGCTCCATGTAATTCATCCAATAATTCATCAATCACAGGAATGGGAAATTTATCTTTAATGGTGAGCTTATTGGGCTCCCTATAATCCGGACACATGCGCCATGATCCATCCTTCTTGTGTACCAATACTACAGGAGCAGAGAAAGAACTTTGACTAGGTTGAATTATACCTGCCTCTAACATTTATGCAATCATACGTTCAATTTCGCTCTTTTGGACATAAGGATATCTATAAGGCCTGATGTTTGGAGGAACACTTCCTGGAATCAAATGAATAGCATGATCATGATCACGAATAGGTGGAAGTCCTTTTGGAGTTTCAAAAACCTTGGAATGATTGTCCAAGACTTTTTGGAGATCTGCAGAAATAGATGATTTTGATGTTGGAACTTCTAGTGAGCATAATTGTGCAATTATGCCTTGTTTTTCTTTCTTTAGAAGCTTTGTCATGACATTAGAGCTTATTATCTTTCTCGGCTTGCCTACAATACCCCGTAATTCCACTTCCTTTATTTTTGAAAAAATTTCAAGAAAAGTTCTTGAAAATTAAAAGCTACCATCCCCAAAGATTGTAACCATTGTACTCCTAGTACAACATCAGCACCTCCCATAGGAATGGAAAGCATTGGACTAGTAAATACATATTCCCCCATGGTTAGCTTAATATTATGGCATTTTCCAGAGCAATTTATAGTTCCTCCATTTGCAACCATCACTTGACATTCTGGTGCTGGGTATAGGAAACAATTCAATTCCTTGGCTACCTTACAATGAATAAAATTATGGGTACTACACGAATCAATCAACACTATTACCTTTTTCTTCTTGATATGTCCTTCTATCTTGAGAGTTTGAGGAGTGGTAATTCCTGCCAATGCATTACACGATATGGTCGGACTCATTTCTTCCTCTTCTAGGGTTGGTTCCTGGTGTATATCCTCTTCTTGTTAATTTTCTTCTTCCTCTTCACAATCTATGTAAAATAATTTCTTCTCAGCACACTTATGACCTTTAGTGTATTTGCTATCACAACTGTAGCAAAGCCCTTTTGCTCTTTTTTCTTCCAATTGTTGTGGTGGCAACCTTGTAGGTTGTGGAAATCTAGGCGTAGCAACACTTCCTTCTTTATAGAATTGAGTGGTAGGCTTCCTTGTCGCCATAATTTTACATTCAACTTTTCTTGCCAACCTGAATGCCTTCTCCAATTAATCAGGTTCCAAAACACGAACTTCATGTTGGATGTTATCCTTTAGAGTACCTAAGAAGAGATCAATCCTGTGTTCCTCTGGAATATTAGTTACCCTTATATTCATTTTTTGGAAGTCCTCAATGTGCTGCCCCACTAAACCCTTTTGTTTGAGATTTATCAATTGGCTAAAGAAGGTGTTGCTCTTTGTATCCTCATAATGTGCTATCATTTCCTCCATAAAAATTGACCAAGTGACAATTTTTTTACGGGAGCAAAGCCATCGATACCATACAAATGTATTTTGTTCTAAATGTAAAGTTGCAATGTGTACTTTTTGTGTGTTTTTCACATTATTGAGATCAAAATATTGCTCCATCTGTAGTATCCATGTTACAGGATCCTTTCCATCAAACTTCCTCATATCCATTTTTGGAATATGGTGGTTCTTCCCGCCAACATTAGATTTTATGAAATCATGATTAACATTTATTTTGTTCTCATCGTGACTTTCCTCTACTATCTTTTCACCATTAGGAAAAATTTCTTGTATCAACTTTGTCAAACCTTCCATGTCTGCTTTTAGATCATTCTTCATGTTTTCCATTTTCTCATTGATCTTAGCTTCCATGTCATCCATCTTAGATTCCATGCCAGCTTCCATGACATCTATCTTAGATTCCATGCCATTCTTCAAACCATCCATCTTAGATTCCACGCCATCTATCTTAGATTCCATGTCATTCTTCAAACCATCCATCTTAGATTCCACGCCTTTCTTCAAACCATTCATCTTAGTTTCCACGCCTTTCTTCAAAACTTCCATGTCATTTTTTGTTGCTCTTTGTGAGAGTGAAATTTGTTGCACTTGCTCTTGTAATTTTGATATGTCATGTTGCCATTCTTCATCTTCATGAGTCATAGTAGAGCTTTCTAAAGGCTTAATGGGTGTTGAATTCTTTCTAGGGGCCATTTTAGAATCCAATACTGATATCTATTCTATAATATTCCCTTGGAATCAATTCAAATTGATTCTTCAAACAAGACTTATGCAATTCAGAAAAATAAAAATAAAATACACACCTTTTACTTGCTTTTGAGGAGCTATATATTGAAATTGAATTATCTCTATAATTGAGAATCCTCAATATCTGAAATTCAGCCCTGTAGTATCCCTCTGAAGCTTCTTTCAAATTCCAGAGGTCTGATCTAATTTGGATTCTTCAAGGCAAAGTTATGTCCAGTCTCGCACAATGACCCAATTTTGGACTAGTTTAGTAGACCGAAATTGTATGACTTGCCACATGTCAGTGTTTCCTCCTTTGGATCTGAAATTGATAGGCCAAAAACTAAAGTATGTGTACTTGAGGTCACTTTTTACATCATTCCAATCCGATGCTCAGGGAGAGAGCTATGAATATTTTCTCACGATCACCTATTTGAGATGAAATTCAGAAGCCTCAAAAAGCCCTAAGTTCCACAGATCATATCTCTGAAAATATTGCGAACCAATATCTGAAATTTTTCAAAAATGTTCCTCAGGATTGCGGCTTCGTACTCTAAAAATTTCAGCTTCTGAACCTTCGTAGAAAAAAATTTATTACGAAAATACCACGATGACCTGTTTAGGTTAAATTCAGGAGCCTGCAAAATGACCTAACTTGTACAGATCATATCTCCGAAAATATTATGAACCAAGCTCTGAAATTTTTCAATGATGTTCCTCATGATTTTTACTTCGCACTCTAAAAATTTCATATTCTGAACCTTCGTATAAAAAAATTTATAGCAAATATTCCACGATGACCTGTTTAGAGTAGCGAAACCCTAGAATCTCAAACCTTTGATACCAAATGTTGTGAAACCAGCTCCAAAAAGAGAAGAAAAGAGATATCAACGCCTTATAAATAAGCCACTTTGAGGGGGAAACCTCCAATACATTACATGAATGAATAACTCTTGGATGATTCAAATTACAAAACCTCCTTTCTATATATAGGAGTCCATGGGGCCATAATGTAATCCTAGTGGGGCCACAATGTAATCCTAGCCGACCTAAAAATAATACTTTAAGGGCACAATAATAACAATATGGGGGTTACAAGGGTACAATAATAACAATAAATGGGTTACACTAACAACAATAAGGGACTATACTAGTAATATAGGGACCTAACATGCCAGCAGGATCCTTCCAATGTAACTTAGCATCAATTATGACATATGGTTGGGATTTGAGCTTAAGGGCTTTGTATTTTTTTCTATTTAGTGAGGTTGGGCAAGAGAAAAAACATAAGTAATGAAAAATATTCTTATACCAATCAGAAAAAAGAAATTTGGATGAAATTGTTGTCTTTGTACTGCTCTAACTCCTTTCATCAACAGCTTCATCCAAAAGTGCTAGCAAATTAATCCCCAAAGCGTGAAAAATTGATTCTGTCAGCAGTTTTTCCAAACCCTGACCGTTGACCAATTTATTGGGATTGATATCTAAGTCATACTCTTGGATTTTATATATCCACTTTCCTCTTTTTCCTTCAACATCACTTTGAACTAACACATCTTTTACAGCAGATTTAGGAACATAAGCAACTATATGAGACTACAGCACATAAGTCCAGGAGGCTTTTAATTCTTTGACTAAAGCGTACAACTATTTTTCCAAAATGTTATACTTAAGTTCAACGTCTTTGAGAACTTTACTAAAAAATACCACAGGCTGCTCTTTACCATATTCAGTCTTCTGTAACAGCACAGCAACAATGGTAGTAGGTGATGAAAATGAAAATATTTGAAAAGCCTTTTGATAATCCGAATTGATCAAAACTGGAGCTTCTTGAAGGGCTTATTTAATCCTAGCAAAGGATTCTCTAGCCTCCTTATCCCATTTTACTTCTGCATTTTTCTTCAGCATATCTGTTATGTTTTTGACAATTTCAGCATAGTTCGAGACAAATATCCTTAGTAAATTTATTTTTCCCAAAAACCTCTGGATATCCTTTTTACTCCTAGGCAAGGGAATTGTCTGAATATCTTCTACTCTCACTGGGTAAATTATTACTCCCTTATTCGAAACTATATGTCCTAACAAATTTCTTTCCTCCAAAGAAAATAAAGTTTTTTTTGGATTCAATGACAGCCCAAATTTTCTGCATTTCTGGAAAGCCTTCTGTAAATGCTCCAAGTGTTCATCATCTGAACCTGAAAAAATGGTCACATCATCCAAATATATAACTACAAACTTATCACCCATAAATGCTATGTCCATTTCCCTTTGAAAAGTGGCACCTGCGTTCATAAGGCCAAATGGCATTCTTGCATACATGAACGTTCCCCAGGGCATGGTAAAAAAAAAATTCTTTTGATCTTCTTTTTCAACTGCTACCTGATTGTATCCGGAGAAACCATCAACCATAGACAATCTATATGCTCCTATTACTTTCTGTAAGACATAGTCCATATTAGGCAAAGGATAATTATCTTTAAGTGATGCCCTGTTTAAATTCCTGAAGTCAACACATAACCTTATTTTTCTATTCTTTTTTCTCACATGAACTAGGTTAGAAACCCAGTCTGAATATCTAAGTGGGACTATAAGTTTTGCCTGCAATAATTTTTTGACTTCATTTTCAATTGGAGCAAGGAGCAATGGATTTATCTATCTAATTTTTTGTTTGTGAGGCTTCATCCCATCCTTCAACGATATCTTGTGTTGAATTATGTTTATGTCATATGTCTTCAAATCCTCATAGGACCATGCAAACACATCCATATATTTTTTAAAGAGGTCAATTTTCCTTTCTTTATAATTCTTAGGGACCCCCTTGAATTACTTGGTAACCTTGGGCTCCTCTTGGGTTTCCAGATTACAATCTTCCATCTCACCCTCTTGAGGTACCTTCGTTGGATCCATTGCTACATCATTTGAATCAAATAATCTTTCAAGAGGAACTAATCCTCTGGGAAATATGTTATCTTTCAACTGGATTATTTTATGATCACTTATTGATTGCTTAAGATTTTTCAGCTCTTCATTCTGATCAATCTGTTCACTTTCTTGGTCTATTTCAATATCTTAAATTTTTCAGTCATCGTCAGAAAATGATTTATCTGCACATTATCTTCAAATACCTACCAGTGCTTGACATTGTCAATAATAGAGGGTCTATGCCTCATTTAATTTCATACCTTAGTTTCAGATTCATAGGTGGCTTGAAAGTACTAGCTGCAACTGCTAGCGAATCTACCATTATGTTTTCTTCTCTTGGAATGAATTGAAGATTCAAAGCTTCAAAATAATTCTCAACCAAGTCCCACACTTCATTTCTATATGATCTTAGCCTTGGATGCTTAGTCTGACAAAGGTTTTTAATCTGTCTTATAATCAACTCAGAATCACCAAAAATGGAAATACACTGGATTCCCATTTTTTTAGCAATTTGAAGACTTAAAATTAATGCCTCATACTCAGCTACATTATTTGTTGATTCAACTTCAAGCTTAAAAGAAAAAGGAAAAAGATTACCTTCTGGAGATATTAATAAAAATCCAACTCCTGTGCCATCTTTTGAATAGGCGCCATCAAAGTAACACTTCCAAATTTTGTTTGAACACAACTCATTATGTACAATTTCCAAAGAGAGCTGCTTCTTTGAGTCTTCAGCAAACTCTGCATCTTCATGCAGCATAAAACAAGAAATATCTTTTTTTTCTTGACCATAAATGGGGGAATTTCCTACATATTTCTTTGTGGTAGTTTTAACAAATCTTTTTTCTCTATATAACCTTCTTTCTTCCCCATTAAAAACAGGAATAATAGCATATGTGAAGTGAAACTTTAAAACTCCTCCAAGCTTCACTCCCCAAGATCTGCACAAAAGCATAACAAACCTAGCCAAAATATTTGCGATCACTACATCCATCATGATACTTTTGGCTAGAATTTGGGCCAAGGATATCACCATGTCTTTGATAAGCCCAACACACTTAACCCTTTTAGAATCAAATCAATATAGGTCTCTATAGGGTTTAGTAATTTTTAGATTCAGTTCTTTCATTACAGATAATGGCATGAGATTATGTGAAGCACATGAGTCTAACATACAATTATGAAGAATGAAATCATGGAGAAGCGGTTATATATAAAATGGGGGAACATAAGAATCTACCTCTTCCACATTTGGACCAAAAGTGACCATTGGATTTTCTTCTCATAAATTCACAGTATCGCCAATGTCATCAGACTAACAAAGATTAATAAATTCTGCAATCTCTTTCTTGTAACCTGGTGTCTTAGCTAGCTCAAGAAGGGGTACTTGGATTTTGACCTTTTCTAGCTCCTTCGATAGACTAAAAGCTTGATTTTGTTTGAAAATTTTCTCAAGTTCTTCTTGATTTTTTCTAGGATTAGAAATTTGTTCATGCACAATAACATCTTTCTCCAAATTACTAGTATCAATAAACTTGTTTCGAGAAGTTTCAACCTGTTGTATTTCTGTTCCAATTGCTGGATTCATAGGTTGTTTCCCCTTATCGGATTTTTTTACTGAGTTCTTTGGTTGTGGAGTTGCCATTGGAGAAGGGACTGAATCTTGTTGTTTCTCTTCATCATCCTACGTCCTTGATCTCTTTCTTGATCTTAAATCATATTTCTTATGCAGCTCTGCTTGCATAAAATCTATAAATTTCCTACAATACTCATCCATCTCTTCTTGGTCGAAAGACACCTCAGCTTCGATGAATTCTTCTTAACATTCTTCCTCTTCCTCATCTTATTTCATGTACATAGAAGATATCTAATATTCAACTTCATTTTGATCATCTTCAGCAGACTATGAAGGTGTTGCTTCTATATACAGTGGTGTCTGAACTTGGTCTTGATCTCTTCTCTCCCTCTGTAAAATTTGTAGGGGTTGCTTTCTAAATTGAGGATTGAAAGTTCCTCTGTTTTGTTGTGCATACCTTTGAGAGTTTTTTTTCTCTAACTCCATATTTAAGTAACTTATTAGACAAAATCTTAATAACCTTTGTCATGTCATCAATCCTCTGATCCTGTGGTGATTCTTCTTTGGCGTTACCTTTCTCTTGAACTAATTGCTTTTCTTGTGTTTTCCCAGCAGCAGTCATTTTGCTTCAATTTCCAAAGCATCAGTTTGGATTTGTTCAATAGTAGGAAATCTCCTTTCTCTTAGAGTGAAACTGAAGTCTGATTCAAAGGCTCCAGCAAAAACAACCCTTGCTCCAACAGAAGGGGGCTGCATTTCTATGGGTAAACTATTATACAATTTGATGAATATTTTAATAAAAGCAGTCATGTTTTCATTTGAATTCTTCTTGATTGCATTAAACTCTGTCAATGAGTAAGCATGATCTCTTTTTTCACCCCATCTTCAGGTGAATTATGTTTATAATTCCTCCCAATTATTAATTAAGGCATTTGGCAAACCTTTAAACCATTTTCTTGCCTCTCCACTCCGAGGTTGTACAAAAATTCTCATCACTACATCCAGATGTTCTACATTTAAATTCTCAGCAAAAGTGAAAAACAATGGCAAGTGTTGTTCTGCAGTCACTTCATCTTCACCAGTTAAACGATGAAGTAACTTGAGGTATTCTTGGGGTATGGCATTCATAGGTTGCGTAAAATTTAACAGTGCATACATGTTCATTAAGAAATTTGGGGCCGCCATTTTTACGCCTTGGTTAACCGCTCCTTGAGTAGGTGGGGTTAATGAAGGGGTTGTGAATGTGAACGAAGGGGGGTGAAACGACATATATGGGAAGGGGTTGATGAATGATGGTAGAAGAACCAAAAAATGTATTTGGTTGAGATTGCGTGAAGGTAAATGAAATAGACTCAAAAGATTGTTCTTCTAACCTTGTTTCTTGAAAATGGAAAGGGGGGAAAAGAATTCTTGTTACAAGAAAATGAGTTCCCTAGAAATATCCTCAAATGAAGGGTTATGCGCACTGCTGCCAGGTGTAGGCAGTGTAGGATTAGGTGTGGAAGGAGTTTTTGGTTTCTGATCCTTTTTAGAAATCAATTTTTCGATATTTGACAAAATAGGAACTTTTTGTTGCGAGATATCTGACCTCGTATGAGATCTTTATATATCAAAATTATGGAATAACAAACACAGCCTGATATTTCCCCCTCTCTGAACAACCAGAGGAAATATAACAAGAACCCAGGGAATGAACTTCACTTCTTCGCTCCCCGGAAACAGTGCGAAAAAACGTTGTATCTCAAGAAACAATCCCTTGGCTGTGGTAAGGAATCTGTGCTCAAGACATATATATATATATATATATATGTCACGAAAATATGATATCAGATTTCCTTTGCTTAATCACCTTCAGAAATTAATTATTTAAATCCTCAAGACTCTGATATAATAAATGTTTCACAATGTCATTATTTGTTGATATTAATTGAAGTGATAGGAAGAAAATGAAGGAAGCTCAAACTGATATGCTCATAAGCAGGATCTATCAATTTAAAATTCAAAAGAATTTTATGTGAGTGGAATAGTTAAAATGAAGGAGCGCCCATTAAGGATATTTAACTCTTACTTACATATGTAAAAAGAGACCCACAACTACATTACTTCATTTTATTCATAGAAGAAAAGATAGAATGGAAACTGGAAAACATATCAACAACAATAGATGCAAGAATCTTGATCTTCATTCATTAATCATCAGAAAATTGAGCACAAAATTTACAGTAGTCCAAAGGTCCAAAACTTAGAACCCTTTCCTTTCTTTTCCTCATGTTTAAATATAATGTAAAGCAGTTTGTAACTGCTGAAACTACTCTTAACTATTCAAACTAATTGAAACTGCTTAAACTAACTACTATATATCATCAAAGTATCTCATTACAATCGAAATCTCTTAGCAAAGACAAAACTAAACTAAAACTTCAATCTATATGTTGAACTTGAATTTGCTTTGATGTTGCTACATTCTCCTGATTTGCTAACTTGTCCTTCTTAGAAGATGAGGGTTCATTAGGTAGATCAGCCATCCATGCTCTGAATTTCTTCCATACTTCAATATTTTTCTTGGGAGAGTTGATCAGCTTGTGGTAATTTAGCCTAAAGATGGTGATCATGCTAAATGTTGGTCACTCTGTAAATAAAGTCTTCACCATCCACAATAATTGAAAATGCCTCTTAATAAAATTAATAATTGTTGCTCCCTTCAGGATCTAATTTTTCCCATGAGTGTTATCCACCTTACTTTTTTCTAACACCAATAATGGTTCATAGGAATCCCATGATAAAAGGATGACTTTAAGATCCCAGCATGATGGCAATCCTACTCTAGCTCTTTTGTCAAACAAATTATCAAATCTGTTCATTGCCTCTTTTATCTCTGTCAACTTCTTTTCAGCTACCTTCCTACAAGTATTTTTAACAATCAACTTTTTAATCTCTACAACATACAGGATCCTATCTTTAATTTCATTTTCCTTTAACTCTTGATCAGTTTGACAATCTATCCTTTACTTATTAACTTCTCCATCCTTGGCCTGCATTATTTTTGTTACTATTTCCAAATCACTCTGCGCCTTTCTGAGGCCATTCTCTTCCATTTTCAGTTTAGTGTTTAACTGAGATAACTGTGTTGTTGGATCATCATTTCCAGATGGCATGATGATAGTACAGGAATGGGAATCATTTTGGCTTTGCAATTTAAGTACATCTTCTTTCAACTTAGAAATTTCCTCTTCTTTCTGCAAGAGTTGTTGAAGAAGATTTTCCTTTTCACTTTCCACTTCTGCCATCTCTGCTGCCATTGAATGTTCTCCTGTATGTAGTTTCAAATTTTTCTTTAACAAAAAAATCTCTGACTCTGCACTTTGTAGTAATTCCTGCATAGCAGACCTATCATTTGGATCCACTCCAATCTTCACAATTATCTTCTTCAGTTCCTCATTTTGGGTTGTTAGGGCCCTGGAGTTGGCTTTCTCCAATTTCATTTGCTTGATCACCTTCCCTAGCATATTCTCTTCCTTAAGAGCCATTGCATTTGTCTTGGTCAGATAATGCACTATTAATTGACATGTCTGCATGTGTAAATTAACCTTATCAAGCAAAGGAATCTTCCTCACATCAACGGTTAAATTTATAGTTTTAAAATTACTCGATGACCCTATAGTCATATCAGAAGGGTGAGAGAGATAAATTTTAAAATGATCTCTTTCTAGATCCATGGCAGTCAACAATCTTGTTTGGTCCAAAGTTACTTGATATTCAGCCTTTTCCTCCATACTAGCCTTCATCTTTTGATTCTTTTCAAAAATTTGAGAAAATACATGTTTAATCAAAGGCATTTGATCCTCAGCATCTCCATTTCTTGTTGGCGAGGCTAGAACATTCCATTCATCTACTAGTTGAAGAAGGAAACTAGGCTGAGTACCTGATATGTCTTCAGTGAATTTTTCTCTCTTTTCAACTCTTTTTTCTTCATCTTCGGAATCTACAACTACCTCTTTACTCCTCTTGCTTGACTTTTCATATATGATAGGAGTCTGTATGCTAGAACTAGCAAAACCTGCAAAACTCTTATTGGCTAATTTCTCTATGTCAGGTCTACTATCATGAACAAATGCTAAGTAGCCATTTTCAACTCTCCTGTTTGAAATTACTTTATGAGGATCATAAACCCATTTATCTCCTAATAACAAGTGCATACCATCTAATATCTTGTTAACCTCATATTGACTATACATGGACCCACATACATAGGCAATTTAAACATGTGACCCTTTTTCATTGGGACAAAATGTATTTGGTCTATATTCAAACTCTGCCTAATGAATTCTAAGGCGAATAATCTCATAGGAACAAAAGTGGGAAGTATATATGGTTTTATCCCAGCTCCATAAAATCTGATTTCTGAGTAATATTCATACACATACCAGTCTCCAAATTTACAATTAGCACCCAATTGAAGAAATTCTTGAGCCTTTGGCAAGAAACATGGGGGGAAAACCCCATTCAAAATCTTATAAGCTCCTCATTTTGTTCCTCTCTTACTACATCAGTCCAAAAAATTATTGACTGCCTCTTTTTATTTTCTCCATGATATTTAACCCCATATGCAAGAATTCGTCCACATTTTGATAAAAAAAGAGATAGGTGAGAAGAGAAGGGAACCTGAATGATCCAATGAGCGATAAACTCATGAGTTGAGTATTGACGACTTCCTGCCAGTAAGAGGTAATTTCTAGCACTAATCTTGGCTTCATCATTGAAGAAAATAGCCCCAGTACTTATTTATCAACTAGGTTGTCATCCTCCTTTCCTAGTATCTTTGATATACACCGCAACACAGGCTGAACTTCTGCATCAAAAACTTCTATAGAGAAATCCTTACTATCTGGTGCAAACCGCTTTGTGTCTGAATTTAGGAAGAATGCGAACTGAGTGAATTATTGTCTTGCAAGATTATCATAATATGTTTCCAAAGATTCGTCAGTGAATTGAACATAGGATTCAAACTCTGGGTAACATAAAGCTTGACAGACTAACTGGGCCGAGACTTGTAGAACATTCGCTCCTAGGCAATTCACTACGAAGAATTTACCAGGATACATGACAGATACCAACCAGTGCACAAACTCGGGAAAAATATGAGTCCTAGGGATACATGTAGATAGTATTCATGACTTGGCCATGGCATAGAAAACAAGATAAGCTTTATCATTTAAACAGACCTGCTGATAGAAAGGGAGATTTTCTGGAGAGAAAATGATATCTATGATATCCCTCTCGGTGTCCATGAGAGGAATATGACTGGATGAGCCAGAAAGAGATGAATGTTTCGCCATGAGACAGCTCGGGGTGGTGAACAATGATGGAAATCACTAATGCAATTAGGGTTGAAAAATACAAAGAAATAACATTTAACCTTTGAAAAGTAAAATAGACTTAAATAGATGGTGTGGGGTCTTAAAATTAAATGCTGATTTGACTCACAAAGACCGTTAAATGATACCATGACGTGGCTAAAATCTGTCATCAACAAGAAGGTTACGTCACTACGGGAGGCCCTTGGGGTACGGAGCGCTCATCGGGGCCTTGCCCCAGCAGTGAATCCAGACCGTTGATCAAGATCAGCTGGAGAGTCAGCGGGGTCAACTACGGAGGCACCTTCCCCATTAACCCGTGCGTTGATTGTGCCCGTGGGTTGCCGTCTTTAACCTCTGAAAAAATAATTCCTGGATCTCGCTTAATTATGTGCTTGAACATTAACCGAGACACTAGGTCCCACCTCTGCAGATCCTTCAAAGTATTTAACTTTAGTCTTTACAAAAACATTGCAACTTTGGTTAAAGTATGAGGAAACTCTACTTTAACACATATTTTATAGTTTTCCCTTTTTTTTATTTTTGAAAAATTAAAATAAAGGATATTGCAAATGAGCCACAACATGGTGATTGATTTGGAAAAAAGAGATGATGATTTTTGAAGTAGAAGTGGTTAGAGTAATCCAACCCTAAATCCTTATCAAGGGCCAAGATTCATAGAACCAATAGATGATAGGGAAGCGTAAGGACAATTAGAACAATTATACCAACCAACGACAGGGAAGAGGGAAGAGTATATCAACCCAAAAATAGAAAGGTCAATTTATTGGCGTAGTATTCAAAGCTTAGAGGTTGGATGAGAAGTTGTGTGGGATGATTGGAAATAAGGAGTATATGAGGTCAACACCCAAAGATGTGCAACAGTTAGGGGAGTCAACAGGATCATCACAAAGGTAAGAGGATATCCCACTTTCAATGGTATGGACTCAGTCAATAATTTTATTAATAAGGTTGATGCCACTGTTCCCAAGGAGCATAAGGTGCCACTAATGAATGTTTCCTTACAAGCAACATCATCCAGGTGGTGGGGATTTCATCGTAACTATCTCAGGGAATGGGATGAAATTTCAACAACCTTGAGAGTTATATTTTTATAGTCCGGAGGCTGTAAACCATTTCTGAAGTATAGAGGTAGTTCAGATCCTCAGCAGCATGTGAAGGATTGTGAAGATCGATGGTGTTAGTGTGAATTATAATCGCAAGCGTACGAAAAAAGCTCACTTTAGCTGTGTATAAAAAAAAGCCCTAACATCAAAAATGGCTGCCAATTTCCTTAGATCTGCAGTTAGTTGACCAAGATAAATGCTACAAAATCCAAATCTATGCAATTAAAAGACATTAAACAGCAAAAAAAGCAAGAGTTTCTCCATGCATCCAATATAGAAGACAATAATATTTTTAAAGAATTTTTGTATTTATGAAACCTGCGAAGGGAACATAGGAAGATGTTACCAATCCCCCTCAATGGGATGGGTTCTTGTATGTCCTCAGTACTTCAGATCTAAGATCTCTCTCTCTTGATGGTGTAGAAAACCCAGACAAAAATGGAACTCAAAGGGAGCTCACAAGCAAAATGGTAGCAAAATATGACAATGATGGAGGATCAACGTTAGCACAAAAGTATAGATCCAGAGTGATCTTTAGGCAACAAAATGTAGTGAATGAATGCAAAAACCCTTATATTTATAACAAAATATTGAGTTAGTCTAGATATTGGTGCATAATTAAAATATTATTAACCAAATCTAGATCCAACTTTTATGGAATATTTTATTATTTTTGTTGGAGGGAAAAAGAATTTGAATTTGGTCAAATCCATTTATTTGTAAATAATAAATAAATAAATGATTTATTTATTATTTTAAGAATGTGGTTGAGTAATAATTAAATAAATAGTGATCTATTCAATTATTTATAAATGATTTAGTCAAATTTAACAAGGAATATTATTTAAATAATGTTTAAATACTTAAATATTTAAACCAGGAATATTAATTAAACTTATGTTTATTTAATTATAACTTGAGTAAAATTGAAAAAATATGGATTTATTCAATATTTCCTCATGGGGTTTCCTGTTTAGACCTTAAACAAATTAATAAATTATGGACTACTAAGTTATTTTTCATAGTGAAAGCAATTTTACTAGGGTAAAATTGGTCTTACGTGGTGTACTTTAATCCATCTAATAGTAACAGGTTAGATTACAAGGTGTAAGAGATTTCCCCCCACTGTGCGAGTGTTAGGAGCTAATCGTATGACTGAGGTACTTTATAAGAACTCAATCACTAGACACTGAAGGGGGAGTCAGAGAGAGAGAAATATAAGGTATACTAAAGTGCTAGAGGACAAGACCCTGAGGAGGCGAGACTTACAAGTGTGACAAGTCTATTTTATGAGTGAGTACATGTTCTACAAGAGGCGGGGGAGGCATACCTATGCCCGCTGAGATAACAAAGTACAAAGAATAATGCATCCAGTAAACAAGGGACCGAACTATATAGTATATGTTGGCATAAACATGGGCCAAATAAAGACATGATAATGGATCCCACATACATAATGGGCCTGGGACAACAGCCATGACTTATACAATAATATCTGAGTACATGAGATATAAGTACAACCAAAGAGGCCCTTTAAAACAAGAAAGGGCTCTGAAAATCTGAATGATACATGCAAACTAAAAGGTACTGCAAGCGGCTGAGACCGGAACCATCAAATTTATGGATTTGCATCCAAGGTTGTAATAGAGAAGTCATCAGGGTATGTGGGGGGCTACCTGAAGGGTCACCCCCTCATGAGGTCTTAAACATCTCACACGCACCCGGGAATCACCGGTATAATCTTCTGTATCACTGAACCATCAAGTATATGGATCTCGATCATGTCGTAAGGAGCTGGAGCTGAGAAACAATCAATTCAAAGGGTAATAAAGAGTCCCTTTGACTGATTCGTGGCACCAAACAAGAGTGGAATTTGGAACCAAAGTACACCACCCTCTAGACCTGTCTTCTGGAATGAATGAGCTAATGTCGACAGAAGGAGGCCATCCATAGATAAGGCAATAAGGGATCCTCAACTAAGGCACAAGAGATAATAGTAGAGCGATTGATAAACTAACATCGGGGATGATGATGGAATGGGGATATTGAGTAGCGGGCTGATGACTTCCCTTGTTAGAGCATGAAAGGCATGGATGACCTAGTAGAAACTGACACAATATCAAATGGGATAGAGGACAGTATGACTGAAGGCCACAATGTGCGACATGAGAGAGGAACAAGGGAATGAAGGATGGAGAACTATAACGGGATACAAAGGGACTCAGGACAGACTCCATGAATGCGATGATGACTCAACTCAAATGCTCTAAACAAGGGCGACTCAATGATGCTGCCACACAGAATAGGCCTAGTGGGGAACACAAAAACATGAGTACAAGATGGTTACTCACGACAAAAATCTACACGAGCATGGACAAGTATGAAGGCAAAGGGGTGCCCCAAGTACCAGTGTTGCAAGTGAAGAAATTCAATTTTGAGGGGTGGTGAAGTGACCCTTCTTGGAAAAAAGGTTTCTGAGTGAAGTATAAAATCACAAAAAAGTCGCAAACTGGCTACCTAAAAGAAATAGAACATGCATTTCAAGAAGGAAATGCTAAGGGTAATATTTCTTAAGATAGAGTGCATTACAAGGATTAGGAAGGGGGTGGCCTTTGAAATCCTATAGGAGGTATGCCCCTTGACCTAAATTCTTACTGATGATGTAATTAGGGCCTAGCCATAATGATTCAAACTTCCCATGACCAAGGACATCATGGGCCTGGTCATACACTAGAACAAGATCACCTTCGTGAAAAGTACGAGGGTGGACTTTTCGGTCATATTGAGCTTTGGTGTGTTTCTTAGCCGCTTCAGTGGTTTGCAATGCAACACGATGGTCTTTGGAAGTGTGCTCAAGTGTGATAAGTCATTTTTCTAAAGGTTGGGTGTCAGGGATAATTTCGATAGCTAGATGAAGGGAAGGGATTTCGCACTCGATTGGTAACACTGCCTCCTCACAAAAAACAAGGTGGAAAGGAGTAAACCTAGTGGCAGTTTTAACAGAATTTCTATAGGCCCACAAATCAGGGAAGAGCATAAGGTGCCAGTTGCTTTTTTGCTTATCCACCATCCGTTGAAGCATGGTTTTAAGGATTTTATAGACCGCTTAAACTTGGCCATTACCTTTGGGGTAATAGGAGGATGAATATTGGTGCTCAAAGCCCAACAGAGAGGATAGCTCACGCCATATCTCATCTTCAAAATGCCGGCCAAATTTAGAGACTAATTGTTTCATAACTCCGAATCAAGTGATAACATGGTTAAATAAAAAGAGGGATGTGGTAGCTGCCATGTTTTTGAACGTTGGCATGGCCTCAGCCCACTTTGTGAAATAGTCAACCACCACAATGATATACTTGTGGATACCAGCAGATGGAGGTAGACACTCCATAAATTCTATGGCCCACTTACAAAAGGGACCAACTTAGATGACAGGATGGAGGGGAGCTGGAGGGGCTCGCGCCTTAAGGGCGAAATGCTGGCAATTGGAACAATGTTTGAATGATTCAATGCAATCACCAAAGAGAGAAGGCCAAAAATACCCAGCGTGCATGATTTTCTGGGCAGTAGCGAGACCGGAGAGGTGGCCACCACAAGTGCCGCTATGGCATGCATTGAGGACTTTCTTAGATTCAACGTGCATGATACAACGATGAAGGATAGTATCTACACCACGACGATAAAGGTTGTCACCGATGAGAAGGTAGCAGGTGATCCAGATTTATGCAGGAACGTAATAGAATAAACATATAACCATAAATACAGAGATGCAGCAGAAATAACACTTCATTTCATTAATATCAACGAACTTAATTTTGCTTACAGACAGAATGGAAATAAAACTAGCTAGGGCGCTGGTAGCTATCTCTGAGAAGAGATGTGGCGGCTACAGGCCTCTGAACTGTGTTACAATGAGGCTCGAGGGCCTATTTATCATTTAGAAACAATGGGAAATCCTAAACAGCCAAAACCCTAACCCTAGGAGATGAAGCGCCAAAACTATGGGCCCCGTTTGGGTAAATTGGTGTTTCAACTTCCCAGGGGCATAACTTTGGCATACGATCTCCATTTGACGCGTACCATACCTCGTTAGAAATATCTATCCGAGGAATAAAAATTAGGAATGAGCAACATCGGTCCATGAACCCATGTTGCTCTCCGTTTTCCCAAAAAACGTCGTTTAGGGCCTCAAAACGGCTCCGGAAGTTCAGGACCCGAAAAACTGCTAAAAATAGTAAAATGTGCCGAAACTGAAAAACTGAAAGAGACAATGGTGGAGCCCCAAGTGGAATAGGCGGGTGACCACCAATATCCACCTGGATAAGCAGGGGGCCTGGTGTCAGATACGTCGTCAAGCATCACGATCAAGATGGAGGGCGAACTTTTGGGTTCGCAAATAAGTGAGGATGTCACCATACCAAGGATCATTTGTGGTGATGGAAAACAAATGTTCATTGGGAAAATCATCATTAACTGGAGAATCCTACGTACCGGTAGGTAATTCAGAAATGAGTTCAGCGAGGGCTAAACCTTTCTTACTCTTTGGTGTGACAAATTCAAGGTCAAATTCCTGGAGGATAAAGATCCAATGGGCATACTTCCCATTGATGATCTGATAGTTCAATAGGAAGGCCATAGGGTTGGAATTAGTCACTACCTTGGTGGAACGCATGAGGATATAATGACGAATTTTTTGGACCGAGAACACAACAGCCAGCGCTAATTTCTCTTCATGTGAGTAGGATATGGGGGGGCTACAAGGTTCTTACTGACATAATAGATAACATGCTCGATTTCATTGTCATCTTCCTCAATAAGGACTCCAGCGACCAAATGGGTGGAAGCTGAGATGTACAGGATGAAATCCCTATCAAAGTCAAGGGGACGAATCAAGGGAGTGGATGTGAGAGCATGTTTCAGGGCATCAAAATACTCTTGAGCATATTCATCCCAAACAAATGGAATGTTATATCTGAGGAGTCTAAAGAACCCATGCGCGGTGATGGCATAGTCAGGTACGAACCGACGAAGGAAATTATCTTTGCCTTGGAGGCTTTGTAACTGGCATAAGGTATGAGGAATATGAAGCTCAAGTATGGCTTGAACTTTCAAGGGATCAAGTGTTATACCATATTTAGACACAATGAAGCCTAAAATACGGCCAATAGGAGCACAAAATACACACTTCAGTGGGTTGAGGTGGATATTATACTTGCGACGTCGGAGGAAGACGGTACGCAGATCATGGAGGTGTTGCGCCCGACGTTTAGAACACGCAATGAGGTCATCTAAATAAGCAAGGATAATATGATCCAAGTCATGGAAACAGTAAGACATGGCCCGTTGAAAAGTGGCTCCAGAATTCTTAAGACCAAACGACATGACCCTATAGGTGAAGGTTCCCCACAGACTAATGAACGTAGTCTTAAGCTGATCAACATGACGGATAACAATCTGGTTGTATCCGGAGAAACCATCCATGAAGGATAGAACCTCATGCCCCACACACTCGTCAATTATCTGGTCAACGAATGGTGTGGGGAAGTTTTCTTTGGGACAAGCTTTTTTCAGGTTGTGAAAGTCAGTGCAGACATGGATGGTGCCTTGTTTCTTGAGAACGGTTACTAGATTGGACACCCAAGTGGTGTATTCAATGGGATAGATAAAACTAGCCTACTTGAGCTTATCGATTTTGGCTTTGACAACCTCTTGTCTGGAAGGATTAATGGGTCTCAACTTCTAATGGACAGACTTGGTGGCATCAGGCCATGTATCGATATGGTGTTCAACAATGGCAGGATCAAGTCCGAGCATTTCTTAATAGAACCAGGAAAAAACATCACGAAATTCCTTGAATATCTTGGTGTAAGCCTCAATTTCTTCCGAGGTGCATTGGGCACCCAAGTTAATGTTGTCTTCTACCCCTGGTTTGTTAGAAATGTTGATTTTAATGGTAGGATAGATATTGGCCATATTTCCTTCTTCGAAAGCATCGAGTGTAGGGATGGGATTTCTAAACCAATCGACTTCATCAAGAATGAAGTCTTTTGTTTCCACAGCATACTAGTCATGGGACTGCTATGGGAGGAAGTACACACGATGGTGCATATCATCCCACAGAAAGCCAGGGTCAGTCATCGCTTCCATAATGTCTTCATCAGAATGGAAGATGGGGTGGCTGGAGGAAGGGGGGCCACTTGACGCGGTAGAGTTACCTGACTCATCATCATTTGAAGAAAGGCTCACATGCGCAACGTCATGGGGGGTGATAGAAGAGTAAGAAGATAAGGGATCTACCGATGTTGAGCCCAAGGTGATCACTGAAGGGAGGTCATGAAAAACAGGAGGGGAAGTCCCAGAGGCGTCTTTTGCCGTGGGTCTCATGGATGATGATAGGTAGTGTTAGAGTCAGCCTTTGCATCCTTCCTCCAGTGATCAAACATGCTCTTGCAAAGTGATTTTAAGGTGTCAAGGTCAAATTTTGTCATTTCAAAGAGTCTTCAAGCAAAATTTGGTCACTAGGCATTAGGTCTAGGGTTTGTTTTCACTCCTTTCAAAGTTGTCCAAATGTCGGTCCATGTCACCATTCAGCTGAGTGTACCATCATTCAGAGGGTTTTCATCATCATGTCAAGTTCCATTGGGTCATTTTACATCTTTTTCATGCTTCAGTTGTGCCTAGGTAAGGTCCATTTCCCTCTCCTAGGGTTTTGGAGGTAATTTCTCTTGGATGGTCAAATCATCGGAAAAATTTGTATCCTGATGTTCATACACCTTCCCCTATCCTTAATATACCTTATTAAACACTTCCCATCACTGAGATCCCCCAAATTCCTCATTTTTGCACAAACCCTAGTTTCTTGCCACAACTTGGCAATTTTCTAGGCTAGGCCTGTGTTTTGCCCTTTTGGACCCCTTCCCCTCACTCGATCTCTGAGATTCCACTTTCCCCTGCTTTCTAACATCCCTCCCTACTTCCAAAAATTTCCCCAAGAATTTAGAAGCCCCTTATCCCCTTCATTTCGCTTCATTTCGACAAAATCCCTTGTTTCACACATCGGGATAAGTTTCACTCAAAAGATGTTTCAGAGCAATCAAAGATGAATTTTGGCAAACTAAGAGAGGTTTTTGTCCAAAACATCCCAAGGAAGAAAAAATTCCTTCACTTTTTACACAGGTATCATGGTTTTGGAGAAATGTCAAAAATACCATTGCCTCAAGAGAATTGAATGCACCTCTGAAGTGACCTTGGGAAAATCAAGATTTCTCCTAGTATGGTTGGCCAAATGACTTTCATGATGAGCCAAATGATAACTCGACAAAAATATCTTTCCAATGAGCTATCATGAGCTCACTTTGGAGTTGAGGAAGACCTTCAAATATTGGCTGCAACAACACTCTGCCTTGAGGCAGCCTCATTCTGCTCATTTTGACCAGTCTTGGGAGATTTGATTTTTTACAGGGTAACTGAAATCCAAATTTCAACATTCCACTTGGGTTGGCAAGTAGACTCCAAGGGCTTTCCAACGAGCTATCACATGCCTAATTTGGACATCGGGAAGGCCTCCAAAAGCTTCCTACAAAATGAACTATGTAGCTACTCATAGAAAAGTGCGCGCGACCCACTTGAGCGGGCGCTACCCACTTGAGGGGCGCGACCCACTTGAGCGCCACAGCCAGTGTAAAGTTGAACGGGCGCTACCCACTTGGGGGGTGCGACCCACTTAAACCAGCGCGCTACCCACTTAAATCAGAACCAAGAAAATTCGTTTTTTGCGCCCAGATTCGATTCTAGTCGACTCCAAAAGCTTCCAAACAGGTTTTAATCATTGCTCAGTAGATTTTTATCATGCTTGTGATGAAATTGATGTTGGGAAAGAGACCACGTTTGGAGAAGAATATATAAACCCTACATTCACATGCAAAATAATTCCTCAAGGGTTTTTGGAAATATATGGACAGTTTTGTGAAAAGTTTGAAAACTCTTGAATGGTAAATGTGCTCATGCTTACGCACGTTATTTACCTCAGCCTCATGCTCTCTCATTGCCATTACATCACTTCTCTCATTTTTATTGCCATTGTCATTTTCACACTATTCATCATTCATGTTATGACATAGTCCCATTTTCACTTGTCCACATCCTCCATTGACATTTTCAAACGTTGCAAGGGCTATTTCTATTGACCTACACTATACTCATTCCTATTCATGTGTCAAATCCCCATGTAGTCAAAGAGTGGCTATTTTCCATTCAAATTCCTTGTGATAGTCCTTTTCCCATAGCACCTTGACATATATGTGACACATCGACATTTAGACATACACCAAACTTTTGTTTTCATCTGCGCCATATCGGCATACTTTCATACACATTGCTTCATGATAGAAGCCAGACGCCTACGCTGAGGCAGTGTTTTCACCACAGGGGCTGCATGCACCAGGAAAGCACTAAAATGGCGGAAAAGGCCTGATCCACTCCGGATTTTGGCCGAGGCTTCATTTACTGAGCAAGATACATGATGGAGGGTCTTCGCTCCGAATTTGAGCAAATTCGGAGAAATTTTTTGTCATTTTGAAATTTTTTGGTCTAAAAACAGGGTTTTCAGTTACGTGGGTCGCGCGCTCATGCGCTCACTTTTTTTTGGGACACTTGCTGGAGGAAATTTTTACATTTTTGGATTTTTCATGGTTAATTATGCATCCTCTGAAGTCAATTTAGCATTTCATCAAAATCTGGATGGTCAAAAATCTCAAAAACACCATGAAAACCACCTTGCTGCCACCTTTTGCACCAGCAGGGAGTACCTCTGGGAGAATGAGGTTTTGGAGGGTAAATGAACTCCAAATTGAGAAATTCCACTTGGGTTGGATAGCCAACATCTAGGGCTTTCCAACGAGCTATCTTGAGCTCAATTGGGATGCTGAGAAGTGCCTCAAAATCAGGTTGAAAGGCGCGCTACCCACTTGATTCAGGGGCGCTACCCACTTAAATTTTTGGCTGAATTTTCAACTTCCAGCTCGGAATTTCGGCCAGTTGGGACCAGTTTTGCTTGTGGATGAAATTTTTGGGTTTTTATGATGTAAATTGATGGTTGACATGTAAATTTGGCTTATTTTTACCTATTCTAGAAGATTCACTCTCAAAAAAGTGAAAATCATCTAAATGAATCAGTTTCCACTCTTTTAGAGGCAAGTTGTTAGCTGCCTAGATTTTAGTTCTTTGATTAGAATTTGGTTGGAACTGCTCCTAGAAGGAGGAATTCAACCCCTAGAGGCATGGGAAGGGGTTAGGATGGTCTATATGATGTAATTTCTCAATCATTTTCAGGGGTTGGAGAGGTTGGACTCTTGGGAAACTTTTGGCACCATTGTACATAATTTTTCATATTTTGGCTAAGGAAAGATCAGAGGTTTTGCGGCACCTGTTGGGATTCTTGTGGTGTTCTGTTCTTGATGGTGTTTCTTCTCTATTTATTGTCAGTTCTTCATGTTTAATGTATGCCATTCCTTTCATATGCTTCTGAAAATAAAATGAATCAGTAGATGAGGTTGAAACCATTCTTTACAGTGCTCTGCCTTTCAATTCATTTAGTTTTACATGTTTTCGACTGTTTGGAGAGGATCCAAGTTCTTCTTTGCCCTCTTCATCTCCTTATCATTCTAATCCGTCCATATATCCAATCAAAAGCATCAAGACAATCGCCTACCTCGCCCCAAGCGGGAATCGACCTTATCCACAGGACCAAAATTAGTTTTTCCCATTTCTCCAACGAAAACCCAAAAAATCAAAATCAAACATTCCTATCTCTTTACTAACCTAAGTCATGCTGTTCATTCCTTCTCGAGTATTGACGGCCCACTACGGCGCTGGGAATGAGCGGAAAACCCCTACTCCCTAGCTACGAAGGGCGGCGTATTTGATGTAGCCTTCGAGTTTGCCTCATTTCGACTGAGAGTGATTTGGTAACTAACATAGTGGCGACCATCTTGGGAAGGACTCAAAACGTTTGCTTGTTATAGACGGAGTCTGAAGTCACGCCAGGTAGCTTTCGAAACGCTTTTGCTATGCATCAGCGAAGTAGATAAACGCTGCTTCAGTCGATCTCCGGTTTAACTTTTAACCGTAACACTTAACTTATAAATTGCCCCAGTAAGTGTATCATGTTCAGATCTGATCGTTGATGGTGAACCACGATCAGACACCGGAAGGCTGAAATCATTCACCTGGCGATTTCATTCACTGAACAATTCAGAAATCGATGCTTCATGGTAACTTCACTGCAGGGAGATCAGTAGCTGTGAGATTTTCAAGATGGACCGGATCACAAGAAGATATGCTCCCATGAGCCGAGATCACATCCCAGGTTTCCCGAATAAGATGCCCAAGGTAGATTGGTCAAGGAATCTGCCTACGTTTAACGATGATGGTAAGAAAGATGCTGCTTTACATTTGGTTAGATTTCACATGCATATTCGCAAGTTGAAGGTGGATTTTTCTGAAGATTGCTTGATGAAGATATTCCTGGCCACTCTTGAAGGTGAAGCCCAATCTTGGTATGAAAATTTTCCGCTGGCCTGTATTTATTGTTTAAAGGATTTTCATGCCCTGTTCATTGAAAGATATCAAGTATCTTATCCATCATTAAATTTAGTTCATGACTGTTGCAAACATGCTTCTACTTTTATTGAAAGTCTTGAGAAATATTATGAAGATGATAATTTCATGGATGATGAGATCATGGAAGCCCTATATGAAAATCCATTTCAGCAGCATAAAGACGATCATGAAAATTTGCAGCAAGATCAAGATTTTAGTGTGGTGGAAGATGAAGGAATTTTGCATCTTGACAGTGAACAGGAATTATATGAAATGGATCAGCAGTATGAGGAAAGTTTGTATACTCCTTCACTTGAAATCAATGAAGACAATCACTGTTTGAGCCAAAGAAAACATAAGGTATTATCTCCTCTATCTGAAGATGAGATAGATGAGCTATTGAAAGGTCATGTTCCAGCTCAAGTTAACGCAGATCTGCAGTGTGCACATGGTCAAGAAGGTGATGGTGGAACTTCTTCCTTTTCTGAAATGGATGACAGTCCTGTAAGCAGCTTTATAGATCAGTAGGTTGAAGATGTCTATATGGCTGAAAGTGATGAAAGAGAAGAGCTTGTTTCAGATCTGCCCACAGAAGAAGACAGCATGCCGGAAATTCAAGTTTCAAATGCAGATTGTGATAATGTCTACTCAGTCATATCAGATCCAGATTCAGATTATAATGACCAAGAATACCTTGTGCTGAATCCTGAAAAGGATAACTTTGCTGTTGAGTTCATCTACAATGAAGAAGACAAAGGTATGGACTCAAATGTTTTCAGTTCATTAGAACACAGCCTGCATGAGGAGGTAATTCAATCAGTTCATGAAAAACAAGATGAGATCTTCGTTCAGGTAAGTGAAACAGTTCCTTTGGATGAATTTATGGTAGATGATAGAGATATCATGTTTGAGCATCAAGAATCAGCTGAAGTTTCTTTCCTTATGATTGATAATGAAAATCCGGCTGTCCTATCATATGAAGATGACCTATCATATTTTCAGACTACAGAAGATCAGATCATTCAAGATTCTCTTTCAGTTTCTTCTTCATATGTTTCATGTGTTGAAATGTTTTTACAAGAGGAGATCTGCTCATCTACCTGTTCAGAGTTTTTTGAAGCCCAGGAGCATACTTTTACTGAAGTACATGATAAAGACAGATCAGAATCAGAAGAGAAAGACACCTTGTTCTTTCAGCAGGAGGTAAATCTTCGTGTTTTTCATGATCCATTGGAAAAATTGTTACAGTCAGCAGTGAAAGTGATTATTGCAGTGTTCAGTGATGAAGGAGATCATGGTCAGCTATGTTTTTGGATGCCCAGTTATCAGTTTGTATTGTTGACCAGCAGATCTGATCAGGGAAATCAGTCAAGAAGGCATCTACTGGTTTGGTTACATTGGAAATCCCACTATACATGATTGTACATATTTCATTAGTATGCAGGTGGTTGTCATCATGATTCCAAATCTTGATGGACTGCTGCCTTTTTCCAAAAGCTTGGTAAAGTTTTGTTTTAAGTCAGTCATGAGTCATTTGTGTTTGGTCTGTTGAGTCAGTTTTTTCAAGTTATTTCAGTTTTCCATCGAGTCGGTTTGAGTCAAGTTTCAGTCAAGTTTTCATTCAATAAATGTGTCAAAGGTTTTGTGTTATCCGTTCAAATAATTATTCCATCGCCCAATGGATGAAGGCACTGGTCTGCTCTCCCAAAGATCTGTCGTTCTTGGCACCTCCAAGGACCTACCATCCCCATTGGAGCCAATGTTAGATTCAGCCTTTGCAGCCTTCCTCCAGTGATCAAACATGCTCTTACAAAGTGATTTTAAGGTGTCAAGGTCAAATTTTGTCATTTCAAAGAGTCTTCAAGCAAAATTTGGTCACTAGGCATTAGGTCTAGGGTTTGTTTTCACTCCTTTCAAAGTTGTCCAAATGTCGTTCCATGTCACCATTCAGCTGAGTGTACCATCATTCAGAGGGTTTTCATCATCATGTCAAGTTCCATGGGGTCATTTTACATCTTTTTCATGCTTCAGTTGTGCCTTGGTAAGGTCCATTTCCCTCTCCTAGGGTTTTGGAGGTAATTTCTCTTGGATGGTCAAATAATCGGAAAAACTTGTATCCTGATGTTCATACACCTTCCCCTATCATTAATTTACCTTATTAAACACTTCCCATCACTGAGATTCCCCAAATTTCTCATTTTTGCACAAACCCTAGTTTCTTGCCACAACTTGGCAATTTTCTAGGCTAGGCCTGTGTTTTGCCCTTTTGGACCCATTCCCCTCACTCAATCTTTGAGATTCCACTTTCCCCTGCTTCCTAACATCCCTCCCTACTTCCAAAAATTTCCCCAAGAATTTAGAAGCCCCTTATCCCCTTCATTTCGTTTCATTTCGACAAAATCCCTTGTTTCACACATCGGGATAAGTTTCACTCAAAAGATGTTTTAGAGCAATAAAAGATGAATTTATGAAACCTGAGAGAGGTTTTTGTCAAAAACATCCCAAGGAAGAAACACCTCCTTCACTTTTTACACAGGTATCATGGTTTTAGAGAAATGTCAACAATACCGTTGCCTCAGGAGAATTGAATGCACCTCTGAAGTGACCTTGTGAAAATCAAGATTTCTCCTAGCATGGTTGGCCAAATGACTTGCATGATGAGTCAAATGATAACTAGACAAAAAGATCTTTCCAATGAGCTATCATGAGCTCACTTTGGAGTTGAGGAAGACCTTCAAACATTGGCTGCAACAGCACTCTGCCTTGAGGCAGCCTCATTCTGCTCATTTTGACCAGTCTTGGGAGATTTGATTTTTGACAGGGTAAATGAAATCCAAATTTCAAAATTCCACTCGGGTTGGAAATTAGACTCCAAGATCTTTCCAACGAGCTATCACACGCATAATTTGGACACCGGGAAGGCCTCCAAAAGCTTCCTACAAAATGCACTATGTAGCTACTCATAGAAAAGTGCGCGCGACCCACTTGAGCGGGTGCTACCCACTTGAGGGGCGCGACCCACTTGAGCGCCACAGCCAGTGTAAAGTTGAACGGGCGCTACCCACTTGGGGGGTGCGACCCACTTAAACCAGCGCGCTACCCACTTAAATCAGAACCCAGAAAATTCGTTTTTTGCGCCCAGATTCGATTCTAGTCGACTCCAAAAGCTTCCAAACAGGTTTTAATCATTGCTCAGTAGATTTTTATCATGCTTGTGATGAATTTGATGTTGGGAAAGAGGCCACGTTTGGAGAAGAATATATAAACCCTACATTCACATGCAAAATAATTTCTCAAGGGTTTTTGGAAATATATGGACAGTTTTGTGAAAAGTTTGAAAACTCTTGAATGGTAAATGTGCTCATGCCTTCGCACGTTATGTACATGAGCCTCACGCTCTCTCATTGCCATTACATCACTGCTCTCATTGTTATTGTCATTGTCATTTTCACACTATTCATCATTCATGTTATGACATAGTCCCATTTTCACTTGTCCACATCCTCCATTGACATTTTCAAACGTTGCAAGGGCTATTTCTATTGACCTACACTATACTCATTCCTATTCATGTGTCAAATCCCCATGTAGTCAAAGAGTGGCTATTTTCCATTCAAATTCCTTGTGACAGTCCTTTTCCCATTGTGATATTTCCTATAGCACCTTGACATATATGTGACACCTCTGACATTGGAGCATACACCAAACTCTTGTTTTCATCATAACCACATCAGTATACTTTCATACACATTGTGACACCATGATAGAGACCGACACATACAACCGAGACAGTGTTTTCACCACAGGAACTGCATGCACCAGGAGAGCACTAAAACGGTGGAAAAGGCCTGATCCACTCCGGATTTTGGCCGAGGCTTCGTTGGCTGAGCAAGATACATGATGGAGGATCTTCGCTCCGAATTTGAGCAAATTCGGAGAAATTTTTTTCATTTCGAAATATTTTGGTCTAAAAACAGGTTTTTCAGTTAAGCGAGTAGCACGCCCATATGCTCATTTTCTTTTTGGGACACTTGCTGAAGGAAATTTTTGCATTTTTGGATTTCTCATGGTAAGTTATGCATCCTCAGGCATTTTCGAAGCATTTCATCAGATTCTGGATGGTCAAAAAGCTCAAAAACACCATGAAAACCACCTTGCTGCCACCTTTTGCACCAGCAGGAAGTACTTCTGGGAGAAAGAAGTTTAGGAGGGGAAAATTAGCTCCAAATTGAGAAATTCCACTTGCGTTGGATAGCCAACATCTAGGGCTTTCCAATGAGCTATCATGAGCTCAATTTGGATACCAGGAAGTGCCTCAAAATCAGGTTGAAAGGCGCGCGACCCACTTAAATTTTTGGCTGAATTTTCAACTTCCAGCTCAGATTTTCGGCCAGTTTGGACCAGTTTTGCTTGTGGATGAAATTTTTGGGTTTTTATGATGTAAATTGATGGTTGACATGTAACTTTGGCTTATTTTTACCTATTCTAGAAGATTCACTCTCAAAAAATTGAAAATCATGTAAATGAATCAGTTTCCACTCTTTTAGAGGCAAGTTGTTAGCTGCCTAGATTTTAGCTCCTTGATTAGAATTTGTTGGAACTGCTCCTAGAAGGAGGAATTCGACCCCTAGAGGCATGGGAAGGGGTTATAGTGATCTATATGATGTAATTTCTCAATCATTTTCAGAGTTTGGAGAGGTTGGACTCTTGGGAAACTTTTGGCACCATTGTACATATTTTTTCATATTTTGGCTAAGGAAAGATCAGAGGTTTTGCGGCACCTGTTGGGATTCTTGTGGTGTTCTGTTCTTCATGGTGTTTCTTCTCTGTTTATTGTAAGTTCTTCATGTTTAATGTATGCCATTCCTTTCATATGCTTCTGAAACTGTAATGAATGAGTAGATGAGGTTGAAACCATTGTTTACAGTGCTCTAGCTTTGATTCATTTAGTTTTACATGTTTTCGACTGTTTGGAGAGGATCCAAGTTCTTCTTTTCCCTCTTCAGCTCCTTATCGTTCTAATCCATCCATATATCCAATCAAAAGCATCAAGACAATCGCCTACCTCGCCCCAACTCGAAATATGCAGAGATCTGACCTTATCCCCGGACCCAAAATTTGTTTTTCCCATTTCTCCAACGAAAACCCAAAAAATCAAAATCAAACATTCCTATCTCTTTACTAGCCTAAAATCAGTACTCATTGTTCATTATAAGTCATCTCAGCCCCTCTGAAAACATTTTCCGAGATAGACCCGGAGAGAGCCCTCTCCTGTCCTCGTAGGGCTAGCTACGAGGATGAGCGTGGTTTGATGTAGCCTTGAGTTTTACCTTATTTTAGCCTAAGGTAGATTTGAGCGCTAACATAGTGGCGACCATACTGGGGAGAAACTCAAAATGTTTGCTTGTTATAGACGGAGTCTGAAGTCACGCCAGGTAGCCTTCGAAACGCTGTTGCTATGCATCAGCGAAGTAGATAAACGCTGCTTCACTCGATCTCTGGTATAACTTGTAATCGTAGCACTTAACTTATAAATTTCTCCAGTACGTGTATCAAGTTCAGATCTGATCGTTGATGGTGAACAACGATCAGACATAAGAAGGCTGAAATCATTCACCTGGCGATTTCATTCACTGAACAATCCAGAAATCGATGCTTCATGGTGACTTCACTGCAGGGAGATCAGTAGCTGTGAGATTTTCAAGATGGACCGAATCACGAGAAGATATGCTCCCATGAGCCGAGATCACATCCCAGGTTTTCCGAATAAGATGCCCAAGGTAGATTGGTCGAGGAATCTGCCTACGTTTAACGATGATGGTAAGAAAGATGCTGCTTTACATCTGGTTAGATTTCACATGCATATTCGCAAGTTGAAGGTGGATTTTCCTGAAGATTGCTTGATGAAGATATTCCTGGCCACTCTAGAAGGTGAAGCCCAATCTTGGTATGAAAATTTTCCACTAGCCTGTATTTACTGTTTAAAGGAGTTTCATGCTCTGTTCATTGAAAGATATCAAGTATCTTACCCATCATTAAAATTAGTTCATGACTATTGCAAACATGCTTCTACTTTTATTGAAAGCCTTGAGAAATATTATGAAGATGATAATTTCATGGATGATGAGATCATGGAAGCCCTGTGTGAAAATCCATTTCAGCAGCATAAAGACGATCATGAAAATTTGCAGCAGGATCAAGATTTTAGTGCAGTGGAAGATGAAGGAATGTTGCATCTTGACAGTCAACTGGAATTACATGAAATGGATCAGCAGTATGAGGAAAATCTGTATACTCCTTCACTTGTAATCAATGAAGACAATCATTGTTTGAGACAAAGAAAACATAAAGCATTATCCCCTCTGACTGAAGATGAGATAGATCAACTATTGAAAGGTCATGTTCCAGCTCAAGTTAACGCAGATCCGCAGTGTGCACATGGTCAAGAAAGTGATGGTGGAACTTCTTCCTTTTCTGAAAAGGATGACAGTCCTGTAAGCAGCTTTATAGATCAGCAGGTTGAAGAGGTCTATATGGCTGAAAGTGATGAAAGAGAAAGTGTCATTTTAGATCTGCCCACAGAAGAAGACAGCATGCCGGGAACTCAAGTTTCAGTTTCGGATTGTGATAATGACCAGCCAGCTATTTCAGATCTACATTCAGATTGTGATGACCAAGCATATCTTGTGCTGAAACTCATCAAGGAGAATTCTACTGTTGAGATCATTTGGAAAGAAGAAAACAAAGGTATGGATCCAAATGTTCTCAGTTCATTAGAACACAGCCTTCATGATGAGGTAATTCACTCAGTTTATGCAAAACAAGATGACATCTTCGTTCAAGTAAGTGAAAAAGTTTCCTTGAATGAATCGTTGGTAGATGATAAAGATGATAATTTTGGGTTTCCAGAATCATTTGAAGTTTCTTTCCTTATGATTGATGAATGTAATGAGGAACGTGATAATATGGGTATCATATCATATGAAGATGACCTACCATATTTTCAGACTACAGAAGATTCTTTTTCATATGTTTCATTTGTTGAAATGTTTTTACAAGAGGAGATCTGCTCATCTACCTGTTCAGAGTTTTTTGAAGCCCAGGAGCATACTTTTACTGAAGTACATGATAAAGACAGATAAGAATCAGAAGAGAAAGACACCTTGTTTCTTCAACAGGAGGTAAATATTCATGTTTTTCAGGATCCAATCGCAGATTTGTTACAATCAACAGTGAAAGTGATTATTGCGGTGTTCAGTGATGAAGGATATCATGGTCAGCTATGTTTTTGGATGCCCAGTTATCAGTTTGTATTGTTGACCAGCAGATCTGATCAGGGAAATCAGTCAAGAAGCCATCTTCTTGATTGGTTACATTGGAAAGCCAATTATACATGATTGTACATATTTCATTAGTATGCAGGTGGTTGTCATCATGATTCCAAATCTTGATGGACTGCTGCCTTTTTTCCAAAGCTTTGTAAATTCTTGTTTTAAGTCAGTCATGAGTCATTTGTGTTTGGTCTGTTGAGTCAGTTTTTTCAAGTTATTTCAGTTTTCCATCGAGTCCGTTTGAGTCAAGTTTTAATCGAGTTTCAGTCAAATTTCAGTCAATTTTCAGTCAAGTTTTCATTCAATAAATGTGTCAAAGGTTTTGTGTTATCCGTTCAAATAATGATTCCATCGCCCAATGGATGAAGGCACTGGTCTGCTCTCCCAAAGATCTGTCGTTCTTGGCACCTCCAAGGAGCTACCATCCCCATTGGAGCCAATGTTAGTGTCAGCCTTTGTAGCCTTCCTCCAGTGATCAAACATGCTCTTACAAAGTGATTTTAAGGTGTCAAGGTCAAATTTTGTCATTTCAATGAGTCTTCAAGCAAAATTTGGTCACTAGGCATTAGGTCTAGGGGTTGCTTTTACTCTTGTCAAAGTTGTCCAAATGTAGTTTCATGTCATCATTCAGCTGAGTGTGCCATCATTCAGAGGGTTGTCATCATCATGTCAAGTTCCATTGGGTCATTTTACAGCTTGTTCATGTTTCAGTTGTGCCTAGGTAAGGTCCATTTCCCTCTCCTAGGGTTTTGGAGGTAATTTCTATTGGATGGTAAAATCATAGAAAAAACTTGTATCCTAATGTTCATACACCTTCCCCTATCATTAATTTACCTTATTAAACACTTCCCATCACTGAGATCCCTCAAATTCCTCATTTTTGCACAAACCCTAGTTTCTTGCCACAACTTGGCAATTTTCTAAGCTAGGCCTGTGTTTTTCCCTTTTGGACCCCTTCCCCTCACTCAATCTCTGAGATTCCACTTTCCCCTGCTTCCTAACATCCCTCCCTACTTCCCAAAATTTCTCCAAGAATTTAGAAGCCCCTTATCCCCTTCATTTCGCTTCATTTCGACAAAATCTCTTGTTTCACACATCGGGATAAGTTTCACTCAAAAGATGTTTCAGAGAAATAAAAGATGAATTTTGGAAAACTGAGAGAGGTTTTTGTCCAAAACATCCCAAGGAAGAAAAACCTCCTTCACTGTTTACACAGGTATCATGGTTTTAGAGAAATGTCAAAAATACCGCTGCCTCAGGAGAATTGAATGCACCTCTGAAGTGACCTTGGGAAAATCAAGATTTCTCCTAGTATGGTTGGCCAAATGACTTGCATGATGAGTCAAATGATAACGAGACAAAAATATCTGTCCAATGAGCTATCATGAGCTCACTTTGGAGTTGAGGAAGACCTTCAAACATTGGCTGCAACAGCACTCTGCCTTGAGGCAGCCTCATTCTGCTCATTATGACCAGTCTTGGGAGATTTGATTTTTGACAAGGTAAATGAAATAAAAATTGCAAAATTCCACTTTTGTTGGAATTTAGACTCCAATATCTTTCCAACGAGCTATCACACGCCTAATTTGGACACCGGGAAGGCCTCCAAAAGCTTCCTACAAAATGCACTATGTAGCTACTCATAGAAAAGTGCGCGCGACCCACTTGAGCGGGCGCTACCCACTTGAGGGGCGCGACCCACTTGAGCGCCACAACCAGTGTAAAATTGAACGGGCGCTACCCACTTGGGGGGCGCGACCCACTTGAGCGGGCGCTACCCACTTAAACAACAGAGCCCAAAAAAATTGTGTTTTGCGCCCAGTTTTGATTCAAGTCGACTCCAACAACTTGCAAGTAGGTTTTTAAACATTGCTCAGTGATTTTTGGACATGATTATGGTGTTTTGAAAGTGGAGAAACAAATGTTTGATGTGGAGAAATTTGAAACCTATGTTCATTGCAAATTCATTTCTTAGGGTTTTGAAAGATATGTTGATAGTCTTGTGAAGGATTTCCAAGGTTGTGTTGTTGATATATATGCTCATGCCTCTACTGTCTGTGGTGTCCCTGCTCATTATTTACCTCAGCCTCACGCTCTCTCATTGCCATTACATCACTGCTCTCATTGTTATTTCCATTGTCGTTTTCACACTATTCATCATTCATGTTATGACATAGTCCCATTTTCACTTGTCCACATCCTCCATTGACATTGTCAAATGTTTCAAGGGCTATTTCTATTGACCTACACTACACTCATTCCTATTCATGTGTCAAATCCCCATGTAGTCAAAGAGTGGCTATTTTCCATTCAAACTCCTTGTGACAGTCCTTTTCCCATTGTGATATTTCCTATAGCACCTTGACATATATGTGACACATCTGACATTGGAGCAGACACCAAACTCTTGTTTTCATCATAACCATATCAGCATACTTTCATACACATTGTGACACCATGATAGAGACCGACACATACAACCGAGACAGTGTTTTCACCACAGGAACTGCATGCACCAGGAGAGCACTAAAACGGTGGAAAAGGCCTGATCCACTCCAGATTTTGGCTGAGGCTTCATTGGCTGAGCAAGATACATGATGGAGGATCTTCGCTCCGAATTTGAGCAAATTCGGAGAAATTTTTGTCATTTCGAAATATTTTGGTCTAAAAACAGGTTTTTCAGTTAAGCGGGTAGCACGCCCATATGCTCATTTTCTTTTTGGGACACTTGCTGAAGGAAATTTTTGCATTTTTAGATTTTTCATGGTAATTTATGCATCCTCAGGCATTTCCAAAGCATTTCATCAGATTCTGGATGGTCAAAAAGCTCAAAAACACCATGAAAACCACCTTGCTGCCACCTTTTGCACCAGCAGGAAGTACTTCTGGGAGAAAGAAGTTTTGGAGGGGCAAATGAGCTCCAAATTGAGAAATTCCACTTGGGTTGGATAGCCAACATCCAGGGCTTTCCAACGAGCTATCATGAGCTCAATTTGGATACCGGAAAGTGCCTCAAAATCAGGTTGAAATGCGCGCGACCCACTTAGCTCAGGGGCATGACCCACTTAAATTTTTGGCTGAATTTTCAACTTCCAGCTCAGATTTTCGGCCAGTTTGGACCAGTTTTGCTTGTGGATGAAATTTTTGGGTTTTTATGATGTAAATTTATGGTTGACATGTAACTTTGGCTTATTTTTACCTATTCTAGAAGATTCACTCTCAAAAAAGTGAAAATCATGTAAATGAATCAGTTTCCACTCTTTTAGAGGCAAGTTGTTAGCTGCCTAGATTTTAGCTCCTTGATTAGAATTTGTTGGAACTGCTCCTAGAAGGAGGAATTCGACCCCTAGAGGCATGGGAAGGGGTTAGAGTGATCTATATGATGTAATTTCTCAATCATTTGGAGAGGTTGGACTCTTGGGAAACTTTTGGCACCATTGTACATATTTTTTCATATTTTGGCTAAGGAAAGATCAGAGGTTTTGCGGCACCTGTTGGGATTCTTGTGGTGTTCTGTTCTTGATGGTGTTTCTTCTTTGTTTATTGTAAGTTCTTCATCTTTAATGTATGTCATTCCTTTCATATGCTTCTGAAACTATAATGAATGAGTAGATGAGGTTGAAACCATTGTTTACAGTGCTCTGGCTTTGATTCATTTAGTTTTACATGTTTTCGACTGTTTGGAGAGGATCCAAGTTCTTCTTTGCCCTCTTCAGCTCCTTATCATTCTAATCCGTCCATATATCCAATCAAAAGCATCAAGACAATCACCTACCTCGCCCCAACTCGAATTCTGCAGAGATCTGACCTTATCCCCGGACCCAAAATTTGTTTTTCCCATTTCTCCAACGAAAACCCAAAAAATCAAAATCAAACATTCCTATCTCTTTACTAGCGTAAAATCAGTACTCATTGTTCATTATAAGTCATCTCACCCCCTCTGAAAACATTTTACGAGATAGACCCGAAGAGAGCCCTCTCCTGTCCTCGTAGGGCTAGCTACGAGGCTGAGCGTGGTTTGATGTAGCCTTGAGTTTTACCTCATTTCAGCCTGAGGTAGATTTGAGCGCTAACAGGTAGAAAATGGTGGTCGAAGGCTCCTTCATATCGACATCGGGAGGGGGAATGTTAATGGGAGTATGCAGGTCCTCTGGTTCTATAGAAGTAGAACTTGCAAAAAAGGGAGAGGTGAAATCATTGCACTTGACCTCAAATTGGTGGACCGCTTCTAAAGAGGCACGATAATCATTGAGACATGGACAGAGGTGGGTGTAGTGGCCATGGAAATCACACAAAGCACAAGGATGATTTGTGTGCAAAGACTTGAGTTTTGAGACTGAATCAAGTATAGTGACATAGACTTCGAGGATATCAGACTGTAGAAATGCTTCATTGACCATGGGCTTGAGGCGAGGAAATTCAGGACAATGATGGGTGGCATGACTGAAAACATCACACAAAGTTGACGGGGGGGTACTCTTTAGAGGTTGAGGAGGAGCAGGGTTCACGGGGCGGCCTTTTCTTTAGGTGCCTTCTTGCGAGCTTTGCCCCCCTCACCCAAAGTTGTCACAACAGAAGTAGGTTCCTGTTGAGGTGGCTGAGGCACAGAAGCAAAGGGAGGGGTCATGGAGACTAGTTGAACTGGGGTCAAAGCAAGATAAGATTTGGGTTGACCATATGGGATAGTGGCTGGGGGATCAATGTACCAAAATAGGATCCCCAGGGTCATGTTAGGAAGGGATAAGGTAGCCATAACAGGTAATGAAAATACTCAAGGAGGGGGAGCTCGAAACAGTATCTGACCGAAGGGGTAATAGCCAGGTGGGACAGCTCTGAGATGGTTAAGTCCGGGAGGAACCATGCCAGGAGGGTAGATAGGCTCATGGATACCAACTGTAGAAGATAGGCCTTAAGGAGGGGGTGCTGAAGGCTGAGTCGAGGTGCTAGGAGCAGGTTGCGGAGGGCGGGGCTGGTGACTAGTCGAACTAGTCAGCTTGAGGTCGGACCGAGACAATTGTATCATGCAAACATTTGACAAGATAGGATCAGAGATAGGAGGATAAAGACCAAGGAATGAGCCAAGCAAAGAAGAGTCTTTGTAGACTCTGGGTGAAACATTGTACAAAGGTTTGACTATTTTTTTATTGGCCACCGAAGAGATGATGGACTCAGGGGAGGTATGAGACTTCAGTTCGTAATATGTCAACTAGTGGATGGTGACAATATTTCCATTGTGAGGAAAGCACATATTACGGTGAACTGCATATGGGATAGCAGACATCCCATAAGTGTAGCTACGACCCAATATAATGTTGTAATCTAAGGGGGCATCAATGACTTCTACGTAAACACAAACAGTCTTTCCCACAAGATTAATAGGACAATTGCAGAACAGGCCTATGGGTTGGGAAGAGTGGCCATCCCACGCTCAGAGGGTGATAGTGGAAGGGTCCAACTCTGGAGATCTGATTTTCTTCCAAACCGAAGCAAACATCACACAGGTGGATGCCCACTCGTCAATGATACAATGGGAGACGTTGGCATTCTGGATCTTGACAGGGATTTGGAAGGCAACGGAAGCAGGAAGGGAGGGATGCTCTGACCGGTCAACATCGAACACGATCAAACGATCATCAGAAGGACCCACAACACTCATGGAAGTTATTAGACCTTTTTTTTGTGAAGGGCGCGACACGAAGAGTTCCAACGTTGAGATGGCAGTAGGGGATTGTGCCAAATCATATACTATATTATACTAATGGGAAGCTTTACTAGAAGCAGTGTTTCGGTGTAATGGTCCCTTGGGGATATTGGTATGAACCTCTTCCTTACGCTGAGGGATCAGTAAAGGACCATTGGTTTTCGAAAGAGGCTCTTTGGAACCTAAAGAAGGGGGCTCAGGGGCAGACGTAGCAGGATGCTTGTTGTACTGACAGGACCGAGTCTAAAGGTTGAGGTCAACGGTAATGGTTTGGTTAGATTTCATCATGAGAATCTGGTAGTTAGAGGTGCCAGATGGAGGAGGTTGAGTGGTCGCCTGACCTTCAGGTGGTTGGGTAGCCACGAATCCTTGCTAGGGGAAAGTATTGGTAAACAGTCAGCTGGTTAGGTGCAACATGGGGAGGAACCGAAGGGGAGGATGGTTGTCCTCGGGGTTCTGCTTGAACTTACCACATCTATCACATCTAAGGTAAAAGAGGACAATCGTGTGTGTAGTGACAATAGACACCAAAAAAATAACAAGGTTTGTTCATGCGAATAGGCTTGTTCTTCTTGCGTTGAGTGCCCCGTTGTTGGTTAGCAGTGTTAGGTGTATTCCCTTGGGGCTTGGGTCCTAGATTACCTGGGTCAGATTGGTTTTGGTTGCCTTTCGACTTCTTTTTGGAAGTAGGAGGATTAGTCGCACCCTGTTGTGCATACACCTGCCCCTGGGGGGGGTGGCTGCTGTTGCAGGGGTTGAGAAGGCAAGGGAGGATGAGGTGTTAATGCTGGAGGAGCTGGAGCACCAGGCTGCAGATATAGAAAATAATGAGGTTGGGAAACATCATGGTAAACAAGTTGGGAAAAATGAGGAGGCATGCCATATCCTGGATACATGCTACTGGGAGGGGGGAAAGTGCTGGAGGAGTTTGCCCTCCCTGAGGGAAACCATAACCCATGGAAGGATGAGTGTATGGATGAGAAAGGGCTCTAATGATACCGTCGGTGGCATGGGATGCCCCGGTGCATTGGCACCACCGAGTCTAGGGAGATCAGGTAAGACAGTATAAACATAACCAGACTGTGCGTAGATCAAGTCATATTTCAATGCAATCTGGAGGGTAGCTTCTGTAGTCTGAGGGAAATGAGATGCGACATATTTTCCAATAGCAGGAAAAATGGATCTGAGAAACTAGTCCATGTAGACACGGTCTTCGAAGGTAAGGGCTCAAAATAGGCTCTTTCTTCTCTGCCATTCCTGGACATGATCGGATAGGTGGGTCACAGATGATTGACGTAAAGAGGTCAAAATTTTGGTACCAGTGTCATAACAAAGGGGAAGCTGGAAGTAAGACAGAAAAGCCCTGGAAAGAGTCACAAAATTAGTATGAGAGGAGGAGGCCTTGTCAACATACCACTTAGAAGCTTCTTCGATAAGCGTACACTGGAAAAACTTAAGACAGACAGATTCATCGGTGATAGAGTTAGACGAACACCACATGTGGAAATATCGAACATGGTTTTTAGGATCTTCTCCAACAAGACCTTCAAACTTGGGGATGTCGAAAGGGAGCTTGGTTGGCATAGCAAGCCAACCAATATCATGGTGTATGGGGTCATTGATAAACTGGTTAAAATCGGGGATATTGAGGCCTACCATAGAAGGGATCAAGGGAGAAATCGAGATAGTTCCTGTTGCGGCCCCACTAGTAGTATTCCCAGCATTAGGGTCGGGGCTACCACCAGCATTAGGTCCTGAACCAGACATGGTGAATGTGACAAGAGGAGAACCGAGAATAGAACTAGAAGGGGAACCCGATGAACCAGAAGCAGAGTCAAAATGAGGACTCGGTGGAGGACTAACTCGAATCCTACGCAGAGGAGTAAGTCTTCCTAACGGAAATCGAGGATGAAGGCCAAGAATTCTCCGAGATAAACGACTTGGGGGAGCAATGAAGGAAAAATAGACATGGATCACATAAGGAAGAGAGACCAACAAGGCCAAGGAGGTGCAGGATCAAATGATTACAATGTCGAAACAAGGGAAGAGAGGTGCGGGATCAATTGATTACAATGTTATAGTCTTGGCCTGGCAGTGTAAACCAGGTGCTCTTCACTTAGGGTGTGTGTGTTAAGTGTGTTAATTTTAATTTTTTAAACCCAAACGTGTGTAGAGAAAAAATAAAAAGGGTGTTGTATAACTATAAATAAATCTACAAATAACAGTAAAGTAAACTGAAAATGACAGAAAATAAACTAAAGATGCATCAATCTAAACCCAAGGAGGCCGGCTTCCCAACAACTAGTCTATGGGTGGGAAAAATCTAGTAAAAACACACAAAAAATGTCCAATGGATCTAAATTCAGGAGGGACAGGGATCTAGAGGTTAGATCTGCTGGAAATAGGTGCATAAAACAGCAAAAAACCAGAGGGAAAAGTGTTGCAAATGAGGTGGCGAAAGGATACAACCTGAAGGGAAATGGAGGGGACCCTAGAGGAGGACCAAATAAAACTGAAAAGAGGTGTTTTGGATGGATGAATAACCAATATAGAATGGATCTGAAGGTACAGGATCATATCTGAAAAATGGCTGAACACACTCAAATCTCAAACGACCTGCTTCATCTAAACTCCTCCTAGAAAGGTGGAAGCGTACTAAATCCCTAGGGGGCTAAGTTACTACTTCGACGAGTAAAACAGAGAAATTACAGGTCCAATATGGGTGGAGATGGAGGTCAGACAATCCTGAACAGTAGCCTAGACAAACCCAGAAAAATCAAAGAAAAATTCCTGCAAAAAGTACATGTCACAGTTTCTGACCTGTTTTCAGCAGAGGTCACAGGTTTGAGGTTGTTTTCTGCATCCTGAAGGTTGAGGTCGCAGGTTTTGGCCCAAAAAGTGCAACCTGCACTTTCGGCACTGTAAGGAGTAGGTTTCAGAAAAGAAAAGAAAAAAAAAGTGTCATCTCAGCTACGGCTAATACCTGTCACCTGTGCAATAGGCCCAGAAACACACCGAAGTTAGAATTTTTACTGTTTTAGGGTTTTAAAAGTTAAAAACGACATCAAGAAAAGAAAAACAAGAAGCTGAAGAAAAACCCTAGGGTTTGAAGAAGCTGGTCAAACAGGGATCTGAAAAATGACAACGGTCATAATTATAAACCCTTGTGGAGTCGCCAATTGTTAGTGTGAATTCTAAACGCAAATGTAAGAAAAAAGCTCACTTTAGCTATGCATAACAAATAGCCCTAACATCAAATATGGCCGCCAATTTCCTTAGATCTGTAGTTAGTTTACCAAGATAAATGCTACAAAATCCAGATCTATGCAGTTAAAAGACATTAAACAGCAAATAAAATCAAGAGTTGCTCCATGTATCTAATAGACAAGACAAGAATATTTTTAAATAATTTTTGTATTTATGACACCTGGGAAGGGAACATAGGAAGATGTTACCAATCCCCCTAAATGGGATGGGTTCTTGTATGTCCTCAACGCTTCAGATCTAAGATCTCTCTCTCTTGATGGTGTAGAAAAACCAGACAAAAATGGAACTCAAAGGGAGCTCACAAGCAAAATGGTAGCAAAATATGACAATGATGGAGGATCAAAGTTAGACCAAAAGTATAGATCCAGAGTGATCTTTAGGCAACAAAAGGTAGTGAATGAATGGAAAAACCCTTCTATTTATAACAAAATATTGAGTTAGTCTAGATATTGGTGCATAGTTAAAATGTTATTAACCAAATCTAGATCCGACTTTTATGGAATATTTTATTATATTTGTTGGAGGGAAAAAGAATTTGAATGTCAAATCCCTTCATTTGTAAATAATAAATAAATAAATTATTTATTTATTATTTTAAGAATGTGGTTGAGTAATAATTAAATAAATAGTGATTTATTCAATTATTTATAAATGATTTAGTTAAATTTAATAAGGAATATTATTTAAATAATGTTTAAATAATTATTCCTAGAAAATAATCAGATAAATAGTGATTTATCTAATTAATTTTCCTGTTTTGGGTTAAATATAACCAAGAATATTGATTAAATTGTTGTTTAATTAATTATCCCTTGAGGAAAATAAAACAAATAGGGATTTATTCAATATTTCCTCATTGGGTTTCCTGTTTAGACCATAAACAACTTAATAAATTATGGATTACTAAGTTATTTTTCATAGTGAAAGCAATTTTACTAGGGTAATATTGGTCTTACATGGTGTACTTTGGTCCATCTAATAGTAACAGGTTACATGACTAAAAATTGGTGTAACAGATGGAATAGAGAAAGTTTCCCAAAATAGTTATGGGTGCATTTCTTTGTGCATACATTTGGAGCCTTCCCCAAAGCATGATATGTCAAAGAGGAAGTGGAGAGACAAACTGGAGATTGGGATTATTTAGCAAGTCAATTTGTTAGTAGGTTTTCTTTTGAAAATATCGATAAGAGGATTACAGATGCTTTGTAAGTTGCTAAGAAAATTACGCTTACAACCGGGTAGTTGATAGAAGGAACCATAAACCAGGCTACGTTGGCGCACATATATGAGTCAACATACAATGAAGTGGTAGCTTGCGGGAAAGTAGATAAAGAGCCAGATGAAGACGATCTATAAGACTTGAGGCATATGTCTTTCAATGAAAGGGAGGGGGAACGAGGGGTTAGAGATGGACACGCAACTGAAAAACCTAACCTAATTCCACTGAAAATGAGGAAACTCAACATAGGGAGTGAAGAAATGCCAAAGCTAGCGTCAATTGGAGATTTGGGACAAGAAAAACACTAAATAAATATTTGATCTTCTAAAGGAATATGAGGACCTATTTCCCTCTTGTGTTGTGTAATTGAAAGGAATTAAAGCAGATTTGGGAGAAATGAAGATCATGATCAAGCCAGACACAAAGCCAGTAAAGCACCGACCTTATAGACTAACTCTGAGGGCAAAGGAGAAAGTGAAGAAAGAGATAGATAAGATGATGGATGTGGGACTGATATTCCTTGTTGATGAAGTTGAATGGGTTAACCCAATTGTGATATAGAATAAGAAGGATGCAAAAGAGATTAGGGCCTGTGTGGACTACCGCAATTTAAATAATGCTTGTGTTCATGACCCTTTCTCTGCACCTTTTAGTGATGAAGTTCTAGATAATGTGGAAGGAAATGAAGCTTATTCATTTACAAATGGATTTTCGGGCTACCATCAGGTCATAATTGCAGAAGAAGATAAGAAGAAGACTACTTTTACCACATAATGGGGCTCATATGCATACCATTTTATGCCCTTTGGGCTCAAGAATTCACCAACACTATTTTCACAGATCGTGATAGCTGCTTTCAAGGATTATATACACATGTTTCTTGAAGTTTACATGGATGATTGGATTTTCTATAGTCTACTGCAGAAACACTCCAACTTGCTTCGAGTTATGTTCAACCAGTGTAGGCAATTACAAATCTCATTGAATGTAAAGAAGTGCATCTTTGTTGTTCCATTTGGGACACTATTGGGCCATATTATATGTAAGGAAGGAGTATGTGTGGACCCTACCAAGGTTGTAGAAATTGTAAACATGGACCTACCAACAAATGTCAAACAAATCAGATCCATGTCGGGACACAATGGTTATTATAGGATATTTATGATGAGCTCCATCATTAGACATATTTAGAGGGGTTAATAGTCACCTTTTTTCCTTATTAGACCTATTTTTCTTGCATTTTTATTATTATTTGGGTTTAGGATGCTAGTATAGGTGGTGATTAAGGCTAACATACTCTGAGTGCCCAATATAAGGTTGAGTGCAGAAAATCATGATTTATTAAGCATTTTTATAAAGATCTTATCACAACGGCTTGGAGGAGACAGTAAGGAGGAATTATTGGAGTATTGTCTAGCCTCAAAGGTAGCTGAAAGATCCCAAAGATTCTCTCCAGCAATTCAAATTCCACAAGCAGCCAAAGGATCCCCAAGGATTCTCTCCAACAATTCAAATTCCAGAGGCAGCCAAGCAACTCAAAGAGGAGAGCACTCAACCTTGGTTTACTTGGAGTCCAGTGGACCCAATCTCCATTTTATAGGGAGTTGTTGGTAGCTGCCCTATAGAATAAATAGAGCAGAGCTAGAGCTAGGAATATTTAGTCTATTCTAGTCTCGATTCCATTCAGAACTATTATTGTGAGCTATTGAGATTTTTATTTTATTCAAGGATCAAACATTTAGATATGTATGTAATTATTCTTTTATGAAATGAGCGGACTGATTTCATTCGACTAATTTAAGTGTCAGAGGGCTAGGCTCATGGGTTAGGGCCCAATCCATGTGCCTCAGCTTCTCTACTGTTATTATCTTTTCCTTTCTGTCATTTATAGCTAGTTTTTCCTCTGTCATTTAAGTTAGATCTGCTTCTAAGAAGTTTCATTGATGTTTAGTTTTCTTGCTATTGTAGTTTTAATGGCTTATGCATAGAGAAATAGAGGAAAAGCTCCAAAACTATGGTCAATACTCCCCCTACTCATCTATGTCAATAGAGTTCAAGTTGGGAAGACCTTCCCACAGACCCAAAAACTGCTTTCTTTTTGTTGTTTTATCATGCATTCTTTTATGTTTTCCCGTGCATGAATCTACAAGTGTTTGCCAGAATTAATGTCAACACCTCAGAGCAGCTCTATGTCGCTTCCTACTTCATTTTCCATCTCCATATTCATGGCTTAAACATTTTTTTTACGCCTCCATTCCCCTCCTTTTCCTTTGGTTTAAATGTTGCGGCCACCTTATGATTCATAAAAATACTTAGAACCATTCCACCCACCTTATTCCTGCCTTTTTATTGGTGCCGACTACTTTACCTTTTTAATGCTAAACGCTTGAAAAACCATTGAAACCCGACCTCTGCCTTCCTCATCGAAATTCCCACCACCGTACATCGCACTGTATAGATCGTAACGTTTAGCTTTTATCATCAACACTTACCACTTGCTCCTTGCGATTGCGATACTGCGATCTCACCCCGCTTTCAGTCCCACTGCCACATCACCATCACAAATCGCACTTCGCATCCTTTCTATCTTACCCTTAACAATTATCGCTCGTAATTGTGATTGCAATATTGTAACATCGCAAATTGCAACTTTTTCCTTTTCCTTTCATCACCACGTCATCCCCATCGCAAATCGCCTCCCGCAACCTTTACTGCAGTGCACATTGCACTTTGCACATTATAGTTTATTCCTGTTAAATCCTTATTGTTATCCATTTCAACTTGCGAAGTTGTGATTGCGACACCACACATCACAACTTTTACCTCCATCACATTCCACCACGTCACTCTTGAGTTCTTTCCACTCCAAAGCCATTTCTTGCGATATAATAAGGTTTTATAAGGTTTTAAACCCCCTCTTTCCGCTTCTAAGCCTTTTTCAATTATCTCCGCTCCAAAGTCATTTCTCAAGTTATAATCAAGTTTTCTAAGGTTTTAACCCCCTGATTCCGCTTCCAAACCTCGTTTCATGTGTTGAACCTCCCATTAGCCTCTTTTAGCCCTTTTTCTTCCTCCAAACTCCAAATTAACTCTTTTTTGTTAGAATTAAGTCATGGATATCATAGTTGCATGGATAGAAGCATGGTAGATAGATCATAGGATAAATAGAGTGCATTTAGTCATTTGGCCAAGTTAAGTGTGGTTTAGGATTAGTTTTCTTTCTGCTATTTGTTTTCTGCAAATTCAATTAGCTTCATTCTTGTCATTTCTTACCAGCAATTTAGTTCAATTTCCTTTCTGTCTTTTCCTTCCAGCAATTTACTTTACAGTTGTTCTCATCATTTAAGAAATAGAACGCTTTCGTAAAGCAGAAGAGGATGACATGAACAGAATGCATCTGTTGTGTATATAGCACTATCACCTCAAAGTTTGTACGAACCTCAAGTTGATAAAGTAAAGTAGGGCAGCCCCTGGGAGTTGCAGCACTCTTGGTGCAATACCAGGGCTCACCACTTTTTGGCGTCATTGCCGAGGAGGTGTCTAGTAGATATTTTCATTTTGTTTTAACATTATTTTCTACTTTCCTTTATTTTCATATCACTTCATAAATATTGAAAAAGTACAAAAAAATATCTAATTTTCATGTCTCATAGGACTAGGAATACTCAAAAAAAACCTTACCCAAAACCCCCACATCACCTCCTAGCCACCCTTCACTCTTCTTCAGTGGCAGTGATATTGAACCCCCTATACGAGAGCCTTCTAAAAATTTTGAGGATCCTATTTGGGAATAAGAAGAATAAGACCTTGTTTCAATTGCGGGACGTGCTTCACCTATCTTAACCATGGTTGGGATCCAGAGAGCCTTTCCCAGAAGAGAGGCAAATGGGGACACTAAGATGAAAAACATTAGCCCCTTAGCTCTTCCATCCATGGACTTACCTCTGAGGACCCTGACACATTCATGTTTGAATTTGTTGTTGTCTATAGGACTTATGACTACACCTCTAATGATCAGAAGTTGAAGCTATTCCCATCCACCTTTAAGGATGCAACCTTACGCTGGTTCATGGGTCTGCCTGGGGATAGCATCACTACGTGGGAACATATGGAAGAGACCTTCAGCAGCAAGTACAAAGACTACTGTAGATCCAAGGAAACTAAGGATGAGATATTTAGGATGACTCTAGGGCCTAATGAATCCCTAGAGGATTATGAAGAGAGGTTTCAATTGAACTATAAGAGAGCCAACTGTACTCTTGATCCTGAATCACTTAAACATGTACTTCTTCAAGGGATCAGTGAAGAGATGATAGAAACCTTGAATATGTTATCAGGAGGAGATATCTACCAACAACCCTATGAAACAATCAAAATTGTCTTCTAGAACCATTCTAGGGCATTTCGGAAGAAGAGAAGAGCTATCCAAAGTACATCCAATACCCCTTCCTCTTCCACCTTCATAAAACATGAGATTCGAAACATGCTAGAGGAATTCAATATTGACATGTTGCACACCTTTTTTTTGCAAATGGACACAATTCAGGTCAAAAGGAAGCAAGAGAAAGCAGAGAGAGCCCTGGCCATATTTTGTCCTAGATGTACCAAGAAACACCCAAGAAATGAATGTCCATTGAATTTCATAGGGGTTTGCTTAGTCTGTGAAGATAATCATGCCATAGACAAGTGTCCCTCCTTACCTAGACTCAAATTTTGTATATCAAGGTGTGGAAACAATGCTAGAGCAACTCTGTTTCATCAACCAGAGAAGGCCTCGGGGCCCTCGGCCATATCAACAAGGTATGCAGGGTGCACCTCACTCTTACTATTACAAAAATCAAAGTGCATCCATGCAACTCTGGTACACCCACACTCCTCCATCTTGTTCTACACCTCCTACTTGGCCTTCCAACCCTTCATATCATCCTCAGCGAGTAAACCAACCATTTCAGCAGTATGTTCCACAACAACCAAAGTGGAACAATCCATCCCAAGGGTGAAGGCCTCAACAAAATCAACTACCTGCTCTAATTCCTCCACCCCAACCTTAACCTCATATTACTCATGTTTCTCCACCTAGGCTACCTATACCTGCACAGCCCAATCCAAACCCGAACAATAGACAGACACAGCAGGCTCCCAGTGGAGAAACATCCCATCCAGCGTATGTTGTGGAGATACAAGAGGTTAATCTTAGGTCGGGAAGAGTACTTCCAAACAACCATCCCCCATCTCTGCCTATAGAGGTTAAGGAGGAAAAGGAAGAAGATAAAACTCAGATCCATCAACCTCCTTTTCCCAAGCGCTTGATCCACCCTAGTCAACACACCCCAGAGGAGACTGAACTCCTGGGAGAATTGGAAAATTTGTGTGTAAATATACCACTTCTCCAGGCCATTAAGGATGTCCCTATCTACAATAGGATTGTCAAAGAAAAGTGCTTCAAGAAACCTGGAAGGAGGAAGAGAGATACCCCCACCATCAATGTGGTAGGACAACTGTCTAACCTGATGCTGGGGAAGGTGATATTTCCAAAATACCAAGACCCTGGTAGTCCAATTGTGTATGTACATATAGATGGTGTCATAGTCCCCAACACTCTAATTGATTTAAGGGATGCCATCTATATCATGACCAAGGAAACTATGTTGAAACTTCATCTCCAAGGGACTTTGAGGAAAACCACAACAGTTCTGCAACTTGAAGATCGGTCCACAGTAACTTTGGAAGTAATTGTTGAGGATGTTATGGTTACCATTTACTCTTAGGAGTATCCTACAGATTCCTTGGTCTTGTAACCAAAAACCAAGTTTAATGGCTATCCTCTCATCTTAGGGATACCTTGGTTAGCCACTACAGATGCTTATATTAGTTGTCAGGTTGGAAACATGACTATCAAAAATTGGCCTTTGTCTAAACAGCTAGTGCTATATCCTCCAGCCCAACCTTCCATTGATCATGATCTCCCTATATGGTTGGAGGATGAAGAAGATGATTTATATAACACTGCCCCTATGTGTACCATAGATGCTATCCTTAGAGGGTGGAAGCTTGATGAAGATGAACTCATCAACCATGCCATTCAAAACCAGTCCTCCACTAACACTCCTCTCGAAACCCTAGTCAAAGAGACTAAAAGCAAACCCTAGAAGGAAGTGAAATCAGTTGAGACGACCTCTAAAACCACCAAGGCTGTCGATTTTGGCCCATCCAGATATCTGAAAATCAACCCAAACCTCTCAAATGAAGAAGAGAAGCAGTTATGCCAACTTTTGAAATAAAATCTTGAAGCATTTTCTTGGGATTACAAGGACATGAAAGGAGTACATCCTTCAGTATGAAGACATCACATTTACATCAAAGAAGGATGAAAGCCTATGAGACAACCCCAAAGAAGAATGAACCTGACTCTAAAGGACATATTCAAAGAAGAGCTGCAGAAACTATTGGATGTGGGGTTCATATATCCTATATCTGATAGTGAGTGGGTATCTCCTCTTGTCCTAATCCCAAAGAAGAATGGGAAGTGGCGAATTTGTGTTGATTATCGAGAACTTAACAAAGCCACCCAGAAATACCATTTCCCTTTTCCCTTTATAGACCAAGTCCTGGATGACCTTGCAGGGAAGAAGTTCTTTTCCTTCTTATATCGGTTCAGTGGGTACAATAAGATTCAAATCAGCCCTGAAGACCAGGATAAGACTACTTTCACCTGCCCTCGGGGTACCTTTTCCTATAGAGTCCTACCCTTTGGGTTATGCAATGCCCCAACCACCTTCCAAAGGGTTGTCCTGAGCATATTTTCTGAGTTAGTCCATGACTCTGTGTTTTAGAGGTAAATCCCCTCTGCAGACAGAGGCGATCCTTACTAGCCCAGATCGGGTCTACCAACAATCTTATCACGCTAAGGCGCAAGTTCCTAATTAAAATAAACCAAATTGCGAAGAAGGCCTACCTTAAGTCCAACGTTGTTGTTTGCAGATAAGATAGCGCTCCCATTTCCTCGTTCCGGCAGATCACAATTCTCTCGCTTGCCCTGATCAAACACCTGCACATACAAGAAACACGACAAACACAAGCGTAAAACCCAATATATGAAATTATGTATTAGTCAGAGAAGACACAACTCATGATCACAATGTATGAACAATACGAGTGGAACCATAACCAAAGTCGCTTATCATTAATCAATACAAAGAAAGATACAACCCAGCTCTGACGTTGAATCTTCCTTCGGCGGGTCGACAGCGGAATACGTCTCAGTAAAGCTCGTCGAGAGTGGGACAAGCCTCTCTCTTCGATTATCTTGACAATAATCTCCTTGCTACTGATTTGGCTCTATGAGGACTATCAAGGCTCTTGCAGCATTCTTTAGGCTATGAAGGCTCTTGGAGACTACCAAGACTACTTTTCTCAACCATTCAGCCCATTCATCAATCGAAGATGGCTATATTTATAGAGGAGAGGAGGAGGTTGGGATCCCTAAAATAGTGGAAGGGAGGCCTTATCCCTTGGGAGGTTCCCCATAAGGTGGAAACAAGAGGCCAAAGGAGGAAGGTCGTGGTTATTCAGTCGAAACCACTCCTCATGACTCATCCACGAAGTTGTTGTAATCGAAACTTTGCCTCTTTTTTAAAAAAAAATTCCATAAGCAGATTGGCGTGGGTGCTTAACTGGGATATAGTGCCAACTGGTGTGGGCTCAGTGTTAATTTTCCTCATTGGCGCGAGGACATAACGGGCTACCAGCGCCAAGGCAAAAACAGGTGTTTTTTATGGGTCTGCTCAGGAAATGATCAACAGAAGGAATGTTGTCCTCATGGAAAGGGATGCAATGATGGTATTTTCAAGGCATGAAACTACTTATTCATCACAAAATCGACCCTCCAATGGGCAAGATGGGGATTGCAGGGACAGTGACAAATTATTGTATAACACTCTGTCGAAATTTTCATGGATGATTTCACACCATATGGGGATGACTTCCAGGAAGCTCTCTCAAATTTGGGTAAAGTACTAATAATATGCATTGAGATGAATCTCTCCTTGAGCCCAGAAAAGTGTGAATTCCTAAAGGAAGTAGGGGTCATATTAGGACACTCCATATCCCAAGCAAGAATACAGGTAGACCCGAACAAAATCACTATCATCAAAAGTGTACCTGCTCCTCAGAAGCAGAAACATGTCAGGAGTTTCTTAGGCTTAGTTGGTTACTATAAAAGGTTAATCAATGATTTCAGCAAGATGGCTTCGTCATTATTTGGTTTATTGACCAAAGATTTTGATTTTATTTGGTCTGGTCCTTGTCAAGAGGCTTTTGAGCTCATTAAGAAGCAGTTGACTACCTCCCCCATCCTCCGAGGTCCAAATTGGACTCTGCCTTTCCACATCCACACTAATGCATCCAATAAAGCTGTAGGGGTAGCATTAGGACAATTAGAAGACAAAATTCCTTATGCCATTTATTTCATAAGCAAGAATTTGTCCAAAGCTGAGCTGAATTATAATGTTACTGAGAAGGAGATGTTGGCCATTGTCCATGAATTAAAAAAATTTAGGCATTATGTCACTGGATATCATACCTTTGTTCACACTGACCATGTAGCCATCAAGTATTTAATGAACAAACGGGATGTTAATGCTAGAATAATTAGATGGTTGTTACTTTTGCAGCAATTTGATCTCACTATTGTTGATCAACCTGGAAAGGAAAATGTTGTTGCAGATTTTTTGTCCAGGTTAGTTCTCCCTATAGGTAAAGAAGGAATGGTGGATGACCAGTTTCCATATGAACACCTCTTTTCCATATCAACACTCTCACCCTGGCTTTTTTGATATATCCAAATACTTGGTTGCTAGAAGACTCCCTCCTAATCTTTCATTCAGGGAGAGGAGCAGGATCATCAGAAAAATTTCCCCTTTCACATGGATTGGGGGGAATCTATTCAATCTAGGCCCTGATCAAATCCTAAGAAGATGTGTGAGGGAGGAATAATTCTATGATATCGTCTTTGAATGTCATGACATCCAATGTGGAGGCCACTTTTCTGCAAAGAGAACTTCTTACAAAGTTTTGCAAGCATGTTACTATTGGCCTACCCTTCATCAAGATTCCATAAGATGCACCAGCAGGTGTGACCAATGCCAAAATATGGGGAAACCCACACAAAGGGATGAAATTCTTTTACACCCTTAGGTGGCTCTTGATCCATTTTACAAGTGGGGCATGGACTTTGTTGGACCCATCGATCCACCATCCGGAAAAAAGAAGTATATCATAGTCTGCACTGATTACTTGACAAAGTGGGCTGAAGCAAAAGCAGTGACGGTAGAAACCGAAGAAAAAGTATCATAATTTTTTAGGGATAATTTGTTTTACAAATTTGGATATCCCAGAGAAATATTCACTGATCAGGGATCACAGTTCACCTCTCACTTCATTGAGAATATTTTGAGGAAGCAATGGATTAACATAGAAATTCTACTGCCTATCACCCTCAGTTGAATGTCCAGGCAGAAGTAACTAACAAAGCTTTAGAGAGCATCCTCACCAAGGTTGTGAGCTACAAGAGAAAATTTTGGGCAGATAGATTAGTAGAAGCTACTTGGGCCTACAACACCACTTGGAAGACAACAATAAGATTCACTCTTTATGAACTAGTCTATGGTAAGAAAGCTTTACTTTCATTTGAGTTTGAATTCAAAATTTTAAGAATGGCAGTTGAATTAAATCTAGATCTAACAAATGTCCAAAAATAGAGGTTGCTGCAACTAAATGGATTGGATGAGTTGAGAATGCAAGCACTTCTTCACACAGAGGTATTTCAGCTGCAAAGGAAGGTATGGCATGACAATAACATCAAAGAAAATACTTTCCAAGAAGGAGATTGGGCACTATTATATGATTCAAGGTTTAAAGACTTGAAAAGGCAAGTTGATGACAAGATGGTTGGGGCCTTACACAGTGGAGAAATGCTTTGATAATGGCACATTTCAAATCAGGACCATAGATGAGGAAGGGATCCCCTTGCTTGTCAATGGTCACAAAATTAAAATTTACAAGAAGCCTTTGTCAAGGGAAGAATTCATCAATTCAATAAGCAGTGAGGTGTATGTGATGGGGAACTCCATATTTTCCCAAACCTCCTAAAAGAAAAAAACAAAGAAATAATAAGCTTGTGGGTTGAAAACCTCGATGGAGGCAGCTCACTTTCTCTCAAAAATAATAATAATAATAAAGATCCATGGGTGAAAACCTCTCTGAGGTGCCCAAGGCAAGTTTGTGGGTTGAAAACCTCCATGGAGGCAGCCCACTTTCTTTCAAAAAAAAAAAAAGAGAGAGAAAAAGAAAAAACACAAAAAAATGCATCTGCATCACTATGTTTTTCTGTGTTTGTTGTTTTGTAGGTTGTTAATGGTTTCTAGGAAACACAGGGAAGCATTCATCTTCTTTTCCCTTCTTCTATCTTATCGTCCATCCCATCATTCACTCCATTCATATTCATAACTTCCTCCATCATCTTCATTCACCACACTCCTCCATTCCTTAGCACAATGTAGCAAGAGAAGCAGCACACAAACAGACTGCTACAAACGTCAAGAGGTTCCTTCAAAAGAAAATTTTTTCATGGGATACCAAGAAGAAAAATAAGGGAAACTACATAACAGGCTATAGGAGAACGAGAATGCCACCCATGGCATCTCAAGCACCCCACGCAACATCCACAGCAGAGAGAAATAATAGACAAATATTATAAACTCATCCAGGAAGCTGCTCCTTCAGCAAGCTTCTCACTCAGAGAACGGGAATATGGTGAAGAACGTAGCATCTAAAAAAGCTTGTATCAAACATCCAGCTCCTGCAACTGCCTTGGAAATAGCACATAAACTCAAGTATAAGTTCTCACCCTTTGCTACACATTCATAATAGCCAGAAATAATTAATTTGCAGACTTAGAGTTTAAGGGGCAGAAAGGTGGCCAGTTAACTTGGCCACCACCATGAGGTATGGCTAGAATAAAATTGGGAGTACATGCCACATGGGCATGCAAAAGAATAATTTTAAATTAGTGAATTAGAGGAGAACGAGGGGAGGAAAACGCTCAGTCCATCCTGAATTAACAGGGAGGAGGAACCAATTGTCTACGACAGAACTGGAGCTGAATGGAGTTATATTGGAACACCAAATTTAGTTGCGTCATCTAATAAAAGGAGATTTCGTCTCATCCAAACCAGTGAATTGACAATTTTTAGAGTGAGAGGACCGACAGAAGCACGCAGTGCTTGAAGACGAAGAAGAAGAACCAAAAAGAAGAAGAGAGAGAGATAAAGGGCCAAGGTAAAATAGAAGAGATGGCCAGAGAATTCTTGGAGATAGCAGAAAGTGGGCAAGACACAGACTCACAACTCAGTGTCACATCCCCTCACTACAAAAATATAATTGCCACCATGGCTCCTCTGAGCGCAAAAATAAAAAGGCAAACCTTTAGGTAATCCGGAGCTGACAAGAATCAAAGAAAGCCAGAAAATTCTTCCATAAGCCCGATCATCATTAAAGAATCACCAAGGGGGTGGAAAGAATCGAAGAAATATTTCTGAAGGAGCGGCTGCAGAAGGCACAGGCAGAGAATGCAGCTCTAAAGTAGCAATTGCACCAAAAAGAGGAGCAATTATCCACCATGGTAGACTTATGCATAGAATCCCTTCATCACAGATTCCCCTCTAACTCATATGTTGTGCACCTCAAAGAAAAATGGCTTCTATTTCAAATCAACACTGTAGCCTCCCATGGATCAGTCCCTTTCCAAGATTGTATGAAGTTCATGAAGTTCTACAAGAAAGCCAACATAGTTGATCAAGAGATTTAGGATCTGAATCCTACAATGGGGGATATGCAGTTAATGGCTCTAGCATCTTGGATGGTGAATGAGGATAATAGAGCCAAAGAGATATGGAGGGTCATGGGAAGAAGAAATAGAGAACCCTTATATCTCAAACCAAAAGTGTTCAGACCAAGAGGAGTCATCCTTAACCATTGAGAGATTGAAAAGGACCCTGCACTAGTTGAAAGCTACCTTCAGGCTCAAAACCAGGTGATAGGCCACTTTGATGATGTTTCTAGGTAGACAGAAGAGGAGTGCATTATGGCTAGCCAGAGGATATGGAACAACCTCCCACATAGCCTCAATAATAGGGAGTACCATACTCCAGAAAGACTGACGGGTGCATTGGAAAGGGCACCATTATACAAGAGGGCCATGCAGGCCAAAAAGAACTGATGGTTGGGACTGAAGCTCAGCCCACCTTTGTTGCTAGGGCTGACTAATGAAGAGGACACAAATGCACAAGATAAAGAATCAGAGAGTGTAGAAAAGAACGATGGATTTTACCCCCTTGGGGAAACTCCCACACTTCTTCCTCAGGAAGTCAGGGGGGTTGTCAAAGCTTTGAAGGAAATGGAGGAGAAGGATCAGTTGCTCGGAGGATGAGCAACCATTCAGTAGGGGGGTGATGATGAGCTTCATCATTAGACATATTTGGAGGGTTAATAGTCACCTTTTTTCCTTCTTAGACCTTTTTTTCTTGCATTTTTATTATTATTTGGGTTATGATGCTAGTATAGGTGGTGATTAAGGCTAACATACTCTGAGTGCCTAATATAAGGTTAAGTGCAGAAAATCATGATTTATTAAGCATTTTTATAAAGATTTTATGACAAAGGCATGGAGGAGACAACAAGGAGGAATTATAGGAGGATTGTCCACCCTCAAAGGCAGTCAAAGGATCATAAAGATTCTCTCCAGCAATTCGAATTCCACAAGCGGCCAAAGGATCCCCAAGTATTCTCTCTAGCAATTCGAATTCTAGAGGCAGATGAGCAACTCAAAGAGGAGAGCACTCAATCTTGGTTTACTTGGAGTCTAGTGGACTCAATCACCATTTTCTAGGGATTTGTTGGTAGTTTCCCTATAGATAAATAAAGCAGAGCTAGAGCTAGGAAGATTTATTCTATTCTAGTCTCGATTCCATTCAAAACTATTGTTATGAGCTATTGAGATTTTTGCTTTATTTAGGTATCAAACTTTCATAAATGTATGCAGTTATTCTATTATGAAATGAGCAGACTGATTTCATTCGACTGATTTAAGTTTCAGAGGGCTAGGCTCGTGGATTAGGGCCCAATCCATGTGCCTCAGCTTCTGTGTTGTTATTATCTTTTCCTTTCTGTCATTTAGCTAGTTTTTCCTCTGTCATTTAAGTTAGATCTGCTTCTGATAAGTTTCATTGCTATTTAGTTTTCATGTTGCTATAGTTTTAATGGCTTATGCATAGCGAAATAGAGGAAAAACTCCAAACTTGTGGTCAAGACTCCCCCTACTCATCTCTATCAATAGAGTTCGAGTCGGGCAGAGGTCCTTCCCACTTACCTAAAAACTACTTTTTGTTCGTTGTTTTATCATGCATTCTTTTCTGTTTTCCCATGCATGAATCCGCAGGTGTTTGCTGAAATTAATGTCAACACCCCAGAGCAGATTTGTGTCACTTCCTGCTTCATTTTCCATCTCCATCTTCATGGCTTAAACATTTTTTTTACACCTCCATTCCCCTCCTTTTCCTCTAGTTTAAATGTTGAGGCCACCTTTTGATTCATAAAAATACTTAGAACCATTCCACCCGCCTTATACCTGCCTTTTTATTGGTGCCGACTACTTTACCTTTTTAACGCTAAATGCCATTGAAACCCGACCTCTTCCTTCCTCCTCGAAATTCCCGTCATCATACATCGCACTGCGCATATCACAACCTTTAGCTTTTACCATCAAAACTTACCGCTCGTTCCTTAAGATTGCGATACTGCGATCTCACCCCGCTGTCGGTCCCACCGCCACGTCACCATCGCAAATTGCACTTCGCATCCTTTAAATCTTACCCTTAACAATTATCGCTCAAACTTGAGATTGCGATATTACGACATCACATATCACAAATCGCAACTTTTTCCTTTTCCTTTCACCACCATGGCATCCCCATCGCAAATCGCCTCCCGCAACCTTTACTGCAGCGCACATCACACTTCGCACATTTTAGTTTATTCCCGTCAAATCCTTACTTCTATCCATTTCAACTTGCGAAGTTGCGATTGCGACATCGCACATCGCAAATTTTACCTCCATCGCATGCTACCATGTCACTTTTGAGTTCTTTCCGCTCCAAAACCATTTCTTGTGCTATAATAAGTTTTTGTAAGGTTTTAAACCCCCTCTTTCCGCTTCTAAGCCTTTTTCAATTATCTCTGCTCCAAAGTCATTTCTCATGTTATAATCAAGTTTTCTAAGGTTATAACTCCCTCATTCGACTTCCAAACCTTGTTTCATGTGTTGAACCTCCCATTAGCCTCTTTTAGCCCTTTTTCTTCCTCCAAATTGCAAATTAACTATTTTTAGTTAGAATTAAGTCACGGATAGCCTAGTTGCATGGATAGAAGCATGGTAGATAGATCATAGGATAAGTAGAGTGCATATAGCCGTTTGGCCAAGTTAAGTATGGTTTAGGATTAGTTTCATTTCTGCTATTTATTTTATGCAAATTCAATTAGCTTCATTCTTGTCATTTCTTTCCAGTAATTTAGTTCAGTTTCCTTTCTGTCTTTTCCTTCCAGCAATTTAATTTACAGTTATTCTCATCATTTAATAAATATCACCCTTTCGTAAATCAGAAGAGAATGACATAAACAGAATTCATCTATTGTGTATATAGCACTGTCACCTCAAATTTTGTATGAACCCTAGGTTGATAAAGTAAAGTAGGGAAGCCCCTGGGAGTTGCAGCACTCTTAGTGCAATACTAGGGCTCACCAATTTATCCGCAACTATGCCCTAATCACTGCTCCAATGGAGAAACTACTCAAGAAAATTGAACAACTCATATGGTCTGAGGAATGTAATGGAGCGCTAAACATACTGAAATAGAAGCTGGCTATTGCACCAATCTTATTTTATCTTGATTGGAACAAGCAATTCCATGTACACATTAATGGATTGGGAATCACTTTCGGAGCATTGTTGGCCCAGCCTAGAGAAGGGAACCTTGATCATCCAATATAATTTGAAATTAGAAAATGATCAACAATAGAGAAGAATTATATGACAACAAAGAGGGAGGCGCTTGCAATGGTATATTCACTTCAAAAAAATTCCACTACCTTCTGAGGGGGCCTTTCAAGTTCTTCATAGATCATTTTTCCCTGAAATATTTGGTGAAAAAGCTCGTGCTGGAAGGAAGAATTTTCATATGACTATTATTTTTTTAGGAGATTACATTTGAATTGATAGTCAAACCAGGTCGGATAAACGTGGGACCTGACCATCTGTCAAGATTGGAGTTAGGGGAAAGTGGAGGTCCTATAGACAATAAACAGCGCCAAAGAGACATGTGGTCGTTCAGGCAGTCGACTACCAACTAATTGTATGGAAATTATACAAGTTGGGACTGGATCAAGTACTGCGGAGATGTGTATTGGACCATGAAAGGAAGGATGTACTATGGGAATGTTACTCATGGGTTGCAGGAGGTCATGTCGAAGGAAAATGCACCACAAGGAAAATATTACAAGCAAGTTTATGGTGGCCCATTGTCTACAGAGATGCTAAGGAATATGTTAAGAAGTGTGATGTTTTTCAAAGGGTTGGGAAACCATCACATCGAGATGAATTGCCACTACAATCAGTACGAGTGCTACAAGATTTTGAAAAGTGGGAAATCGATTTCATAGGACCCATCAACCCACCTGTGCATAATTCCCAAGCTCAGTACATCATTACCGCAACAATATACCTAAAAATATGGGCCAAAGTTGCACCAGTGATGGATTGTACGGTTGAAACTGCCACCAGATTTATTTTTGAGAACATCATTACAAGGTTTGGGTGCCCTTGAAGTTTAACCAGTGATCAAGGAAGCCACTTTATTAATGATACAATTGCATCACTGATGCAAAACTTCATGATACAACACCACAAAATTAGTCTGTATCACCTGCAAGAAAATGAGACAGCTGAGGCGTTCAATAAAATCTTAAAGAGGGGTTTGACTATGGTATGTTTGACTAACAGGGATGGCTGCGATGAGAGATTTCCAGGTACATTATGGGCCTATCGTATGACCCAGAAAGGATTATTGTGTTGGCCTTCCAATTGGTGTATGGTCGAGAATCAGCAGTACCGGCGCAGTTAAAAATACCCAGCTTGTTTATTGCACAAGAAACACACATGAAAGAGGATGAATCAATTCCAAAAATGTTTGAGGAACTAAGGGAAATGGATGAGGTTATATTTCTAGCATATTTTCATTAATCCATGGAAAATAAAATACAAAATTCATGGCATGACAGACACATAAAGCAAAATTCATTCACAGTGGGAGGTCGTGTCTTACTATATGACAGCAAGTTATTAAAGTTCTCGGGTAAGTTGTGGATGCATTGGTTGGGCCCTTTTATTGTTGTAGAAATTAAAGAATCAAGAGTTGTAAAGCTCACACAATTTGATGGTGTTTTTCTAACAGGATGGGTGAACGACGCACGCCTTAATCCCTTCTAGGAGTAAGCATGAAAACTTTCATTTCAAATAAATCTTCGTAAGAAGAAGTAGGTATTTGTAGGTAGGAGCCAGTAATTTTAATCAGTCAGTACTTAAGTTAGTCTTCAATTTCTGAAAACTTATTTCAATTTTTCAAGTCAGTTATTTACATTGAAATCAGTCAATCATAAGCTATTTTCCAAGGTCATTCCAATCACGGAAGAATCTGCACCTCACCGCAACTGATTGTCGTTGGGGATGCCACACATGTCGTCAATCGTAGTCATAATAATTAGTCCATAATTCCATTTCCAGTTTGAATTTTGAATAAATATTTTCCGTAAGAAAGATATCATAGCCTCATAAAGCACACCCATCACTACATCATAATTACCCATCATCTCCACTCGCCTTTTTCTAAATCTACATTAGTTGTCAGGTCTGTCTCAACCGTCGTCAATGTTGACATGGTTGAAGCCGAGTGGGGAAATTTTGTGTATTAATTATTTAAGTGGTCTCGTCAGAATACGTCGTGTCAAGCTTTTCTACTTAATCTGCATGGCTATGCCAAGTTTTTTAGAGTCTGAAACGAGGGTGGTGAAAGCACAAAGTATAGAGTCTGTGGCGAATTCCAATTGTCCCGGGTCCAAGTCCAAGCCTATTGTGCCCATTTTATACTAGAGGCACTCTAAGAAGACGAAGAACGTTGTATCAGTTTATGAACCATAGTTCGATGAAAGAATTGAGAAACAAAACCAATGATAGGAAAATACGATAAAGCAGGGTTAGTTGATAATGACCTCACAAATTTATTCCAATTTCCAACGTTGAAGCAAGAGGTATAAACAAAGCTGGTGACAAAGAAAGCTGGTGATAAACAAATCCAACATCAATTTTTCTTGCTTCATCATCATTGGCAAGATAATGCACCATTTCATAAGGAACTAATGTACACTATACACAATTTTGGTTGCAGAACACTATGGGCAGGGAGCACAACTGAAATGGTGCACTTACCTACTACATGAATTGTTTGAAGCTTGAGAAGGCAATTTCAAGAGGTCTACATCATTCATATATGGATATTTAATGATGACACTCACCATGTGGAAATGGTTTCGACCAGAAGGGAGGGAGCTCACAAAGATTACAGATAATCAATCGCTTGCTATGAGGTACACGTTGTGGCGAACCTCAGGAGACCCAAGCAGTAAATAAACTAATGAGGATTATTTCACAGGGTGGTACAAGAAAAGTTCGATGTTATCAATTCCATAGAAAGGATACTGAAGACATTGTTGGATTAGTTCTCAGAGGAGGTCTGGTTCGGAATCAACCATGACCATACATGGATAAGGCCCTGATGTGTACACCCAAGAACGTTCCATATTGTTACACAGTAATTTGTCACCGTGCTCATTTTCCCATCCCTGATCCTGAAATGCCTCGTGACAGATACTGTGTAATTTTTCCACCACAAAGAAATGTGTTAAGACATCCCCTAAAGATCCAAAGAAAATTTCCTTGGAAGATTACTGAATAAACTTGGTCAAATTCATAGTTTCCTAGGTCAGCACTTTTCTTGGTGCCTTGCTCATGCTGATGTCATATTCACAGTTCTAGCTCAGCGCTGCCAACGCCCTTATTTCTTGGAAAATCATGTTGATCCCTTTCTGGCAGTGTTTCCTCAAATGGAGGAGAAGCTTCGACCTCTAGAAGCTCCAGGGCGGCGAGTTGGTTGTTAAATGGTGGTGATAGGATTGAGCTATCTGATTTTAGAGCTTTGATCTCATCCATGGGGGTTCACCCCTTAGAAAGTGGGCCTTCCTCCTCCTTTCATGGGCTCCCAAGCTCTTCTCCCTTCCTATAAATTCATATCTCTCATTCCAATAATGTTAGAGCTTGGTTGGTCATTGTCGAGCTAGTCTAAACTCTCGTTTCGTTGCATAAGTGTTCGGGAGAAGGAATGCTTTAGAGCTTCAGTGAAGGACTCAAATTTTCACCAAAGGAGGCCTCCAACATCAAGGCCTGGGTTGTAAGCTCTCCTTTTTGTATTTATCAATAAAAAAATATGATGTTTTATTTCTATATTTGTCTAATCATTTATGCAAATATTATGGTACTCCTTGCTCTACTAGATAGCTAATGTTTACGATTATTATGTATTGTATTATGTTTTTTGTTGCCTCTTGATCATCAGCAGGTATTCGTGTGCCATCAGTAGCAGGGAGCGAGCCTAAAAGGATCGTGGATCAAGGTCATCATCAACGGATTCAAACGTAGCATTGGGAAAAATGTACTTTTGTCTCTTTTCTTGTCGCATTGTAAATGTTAGTTGAGAGAGATTTCATTAGAAAGTATCTCATGTTGCTAGATGCACTCTAGGGCTAGAGAGATTGCCTCTTTCTGTAGAGGGGATTTATCTTGACAAAAAAACTAACAACTCCACTGGGGAGATTAGCCTCTTAGCCTTCCTTCTCCAGACTGATCTTGGATCAGTTTGCCCAATTTCTGGAATCTAAGCTTGCTTAGGCCTCAATTAGTAGTTGTAAGGTTTGATAGTCACTTCACTGTGTCAATTCTCGTGTTTGTGTGAAACTTTTTTTTGTTTTTCCTTATTTTTAGCAACCATCACGCTTTTTGTTTGCATAGTGGCCTTGCCAATGTTGTTCTATATAGTACAACCGTGTTGATCTGCCTTTCAGCACTCTTCTGTTTATCACAGAAGCGTTGATCTCAAACCTAGGAAAAATTAGGGTTTCCCCTTAATTTTCTAGTGTGTCCTAGCCCCTGAAGGATGTCTGTAGAATCTCAGTGCCTCCTTGCTGTGTGTTTGGCTTACTTGTTCTCTCTGAGCGAGTATTTTTGTCTCTTTGATTTTTTTGTAAGTTCGGAGATTTTTCACCATTTCAAATACCTTTTGTCGCATTGTTCCTGACTTGATTCAGAGTGATTTTCACTAGTCATCACTACATCTCTGATCTTGCCTTCGATTTAGTGTCAAACATAGGATCACAAAGTGTTTGATTAATGAGTCTAGAAGAGTGTGTTCTTTGTGCAAATTCAAAAGAAATTGAAAGCTATTTTCATTTTAGTTTTGATTTGGCTTGTCTTCGTCTTTTTTAAAAAGAGGAGTGAAAGCATTTCATTCATGCATTTTTAAAGAGATTTTTATTTTTGTTCAATTGAAAGAAAAGTGAAAAATATTGGTATTGCATTTCTTCTTTCATTCATTTGTTATGCTTTTTATTGCATTTCATAGTAAAAAACAAAAACAAAAAATATTTTGCGCATCTTAGTGAAAAGAGAAGTATTTTCGATTTTCAATAAGTTGCATTTGTTTGGGAAAAGAGAATTAGATTGAAAATAATTGCATTTTGTATCTTTGCACTAGTTTGGGGGGATTATGGTTGTTGCATTGATTTCACATTTGCTTGTATCTCTTCCCTAAATAGTTTTGGCTTCATCGAAATGGAAAGTTTTTCTTTTTTCATTTAGTCTGCACTATAAGGATTCAAGTGACATCAATTTTGAGCCAAAACTAAAACTTAACTCAAATTCAACATTAAAATTCACTCAATTTACCTTAAGGATCATTTGGAACTAACGAAAACATTTAGTGGTCTAGACTAGAGATGTGTTCCAGCGTCATAAAATATAGTTGTCATTAACGGCCTGCATTACAGCCCTGGGTGATATCTTGTCCCACATATGGAAGTATATTGATGTATGATAAGTATATTTGGGGTGCTCTCATCAAACGGTTATGCATTAGACAACATTACCACATAATTGACTCCCACATACGTTGCGTATATTTGGGGAGACACCATTAGGTTGCAAGCCTACCATAGGTAACCGAGTTGGCCGCCTTATAATCGTGATACACTGAACACAACATTCGAGGAGATCGGTTGTAGTATGTTAATTCCTTGGTCATTTTTTCTATAATTTATCACCAAGGTGTATATTGCAGTTCTTGAATACTTTGTAAACATTTATGGCTAGCACACCCTTTTTCATTTATTTTTTTGTTAATTCTAAAAGTAACTGCCCACGAAAACATCTTACCCGTGCAGTTCTCTAGCCTCATTATTGTTTGGTAAATTGTGATTTTTCACCTCTTCCTTCTTTGATCTTGTATTGAAAGGTCATCGTGGTTGAATCATCGAATTTGCCTCATCTCTTACAAGGTCATCCTCCTGAGGTCCCTCAGTTTAAATTTGGGCCCCTTGAAGCGCAAGGTGTTGAACTCAGGATTTTCATTAGTGATGAACCCATCTCATCTCAACCACTACCTGGTGATTCTCATTGGACGACATCAAAAGAATCTGAGCCGGAAATCCCTGAACCATTTGCACAGTTCACGGTCTTTCTAGAAAATCTGCTCTTTGATCTGATTGTGGTCTTGCCTCAACAAGGTTATAGTGCTTTTGATCAACCTGAAATTCCCTTTCGCGCTTCTCCAGTAGCATCTTGCTCTATTGTCTGTCGGTTATTTCCTGAAAAAATAGAATCCAATGATGATTATGTTCCATTCATGAGTGCTCCTCAGGCCACTCTTCAGGAAACCACTGGCACCTACATCCCAGAAGCTTCTTCATTTATGTTTCCCTCTGAAAGCGATTTGTTCTGTTCCACACCTCACGATTCTAGCAGTGGGACCGAAATACTTTCCAGTTAGGTTGCATATATGCTTCCGCATGGTTATAACTCTTTGGAAAACCTTGTTTTTGGGTCTTCTAGTGATACACCTTTATTCCCAGATCCTTTTTGGTCAACAAGTATTCCTCCATATTCCCACCCATTCATTTTGAATTTGGCCATTGTGTCTCAACATGTTGTTCGACCTACAGTCACTATTGGTCAAACGATTATTTCAATTGGATACTTTATCCCCTACTTGTCATGTATGATTATTATAGTTCCACCATTGAGTGAACAATGTATGGTTTCATCCGTGCCTGGGTAAAAATATAACCCTCTTTACGTACCTCCCCTTTTGGGTGGGGGGCAGCCAGCTGTTGACTGAATGGTTTATGAAATCATTCGTTCCCGAGATTGCTAAATATCTTTCCATGGGTGGGTTTGTCACAGAAGAGGAGGTCATTTCCAGAGCTCAATACCTCAATTTGGTTTATTCCCAGTTTGGGACTCTATATGAGTTATTTCCTGATGCGTCGTGACCTTCAATTGATCTCGCATCATCTCAATCTCCTGTTACACCTCTCGTGGATGGTGTTATTGGGAAAATGGCTCATACTGATAGTAGTGTGCCTAAAACTTCTTCCAAGTCTAAATCCACTATTCTCGTTTCACCCCCCACTCCTTCTAGTAAACAGAATAATCCTGGTAAAACCTTTGAGGTAAATTTTGTTCAATCTACCCTAGCAGATAAATCCTAGAAAGGTCAGAAAAAGGGTAAAGGAAAGTCAAAATCCGAAAACCCTAAACAAGATTCAAAGAATTCATCTGTTGATGATTCTTCAACACATAAGCCTAAATATCCTTGTTTGATTTTTGATGACAATCATTACACCAAGGATTTTCCTCAGCGTGTCGAAGTTTCCAATCTTCGGAAGGGCGAACCCGGGACTCCGGCTATTTTGAAAGAACATTTCCCTTCTAAGCAGACACAAATGGTAGATCAAGCTCAATCGTCTAGAAGCTCTCAGGTTTTCATGGTTGGAACAAAACCTATCACCATTACTACAAGAAAAAAAGACTACCCCAATCTGTCCAGGCTCCTGTGGAATCGGAAGTTACATATCACCCTTCCTCTTCCACACCCCTACCTCTAGTCCTCTCTGTTATGTAGGTAAATCCTCTATGCGGATAGAGACGATCCCTCTAGCCCTAGAGTGGGTCTAGAAACAAAGAGACATGCTAGAGTGTTGATTCCTAATTATTGAATTAAAAGATGACACGATAGATCGACCTACCTGGAGTCCAATGCTGTTGTTGTTGCTGTAGTGGTGGTGGCCTCTTGCTCCTGCCTCGGCAAGTCACAATCCTTTTGTAGTCATGCTACAATACCTACACATAGAAAAAAAACAAGAACAACATAAAACATAATAATTTCACTCATAACTACTAGCCAGTCAAAGAGGGCTAAGCATATTTCATTAAACAACTAACATAATACAAAATGGGAACCAAACAATAGTCACGTGTACGTATTGATAGAAGGAAGAGTTACAACCAATGCTTTGACGTCGCAATCTCCTCCAGCGGGGTTCAGTCAGAGCACGTCTCAGATGCTCGTCAGGAAATTCGGACGGGATAAAGGCATGGACTCAAGCTCTCTCAAAATACATGGACTCAAGCTCTCTCAATGTAATTCCTTCTTATTATATCTCTCCATTATGTTTAATTCTCCAAGTTCAGTTCTTCAGTTGTTCAGCTAGCTTATGCAAAGAGAGATAGCTTATTTTTATAGAGGAAAAGGAGGAGGTTAGAATCCCTACAAAGGTGGGAGGGAGGCTTATCCTTTAGGGAGTTCCCATAAGAGGTAGAAACCATAAACTAAAGGAAGGAGTCGGTGGTTTTTCAGTTCAAACACTCCCAATGACTCATCCTCGAAGTGATTGGAGTGGAATCTCCACCTCTATTTTTAAAAAACATTCCATAAATAGCTTGGCACAGGTGGAAAACTGTGACAGAGCACCAACTGGCATGGGGCCCAGTGTTAATGTTCCTCTTTAGCGCAAGGGCATAACTGACTACCCACGCTAAGGCAAAAACAATGGTTTTTCAGTCCCTGCTCAGGGAATTTTCAACAGAAGGAATATTCATCTCATGTAAAGGGATACAATGATGGTCTTTGCAAGGCGTGAAATTTCTTATTCATCACGGAAATGACCCTCCAATGGGTGAGATGGGGATTGCAGGGACAATGAAAAAATGTTGTGTAACAGATGCCCCCTAAAGCATGAGGTCCGAGGGAGAGGGAGGGGTGAAATGCTTTATGAGAACATGTTCAAACCTGTTATCACTCTAGTAAATTCTTAAGTTGTGGGATTTTGGATTTAACTCAAAGAACTCTAGAGGTAACCACAAACCTACTTAAAACTCTAGGATCTAACCTTCCTAGTGTTCAGAGAGGGCTCTCTCTTTAAGATTTATCTTTTTTTGATTTATAAATGTTAGGCTAGTTATGAAAGTACAATTTGGTTTTGTTTTAAAGGGTTTGGTGGGGGAAAATCACTTGGAGGTAAGATAGAGAGAAATATACTTGTTCATTGGGCTATGGAGTCTAAATCAAGCTAGCAGCACTAGAAATAAATACTAAAAAGGTACAAATATATTCAGGGCAAGATAGATAACCCTCAAAGATTTGGGAAAGTGGTTTTTTGTGAGGTGGTATGATTGGGATAAAGGGAACCTAAGGATCCTTTCATCCAGAAAATGGAAGTAGAAGGCAGAGGTCAAACGGGAGTGAGATAAATTAAGAATTATCAACACCGAAAATTAGAAGAAAACATTAAAATGGCAACTAGTTAAAGACAAGGAGCACTTGACTAATCCTGTAGTAATATTCCTAGTTACACATTTAGACAAAACAAACATAAAATGAATGCATGAAACTAAGAAAAGGAAATAGTGACAAGTAGGAAGTACTTCACTCATCAGCTTATCGAGGATCCTGAATTATGATGCCAGTCAGCTTGTCCAATCTACTACTTCGAATTCAAACACACAATAGCCTCCAATGTTCAATAAAATGTCTATAATAAGTCCAGAAATTTTATTCCACACCGAATACTTCTAATGTAGAAGTATTTATACAAAAATGTTTTACAAATATCCTAAAAGAGTTCTAGGAATTATCTTAGGAAAAAGAAAATATCATTACATAATCAAAGGGACAGATGCTTAACAAACAGCAAGCTATCCTTTTTATCCAAAATAAATAGAACTGTTTAGCTAACAAAAAGTTGTTGACTGTCTAGGTGTCCTGCTTGCTAGCTGCTAGGAAATATCTTGCATTTGACTTGCCTTCGCTGATACTATTTCATCTAATACTCTTTAACCTGATGCTCTTTAATGCTGGTACACTTTGACCATTAGTTTCACTAATTTACTGCTGTAAAATATCTTTTTGGCAGTAAAAACCATCAAACTGTTCTTTTATTTCAACTACTTCTTTTGATTTTTTTAAGGTAATCTTATTTCATTGTTTTACCTTTCATCTTTACACCAAATCAGTAAAAGTTTTCCACTCTTGTGCATTGGGAATTTGGACATTCCTCAACTTCCTGAAATTCTCATCAGCCTCTGTATATCTAGCAAAGGTAGGCTTGATGACAAAGAGATGCTTAATCTCATGCTGTAAAAAGAATAGATCTTCAAAATACTGAAGAAGAACTTTCCTTGTAGGAGTGCCTTGTGAAAGTGGCTTGTTTACTTGCTCTTTAGAAAACTCCCTGATCTTTTTATCATAGTCCTTCTGGGGCATAATTCATTAAAAACATGTATGTCTGGTAAGCCCTTATGTCTTAAATTTGTGTATTTCACCATAAATCTAGTTATGGCCAAGTTCATTGCTTCACATTTTTCTTCAAGATTGTTCATTAAGTTCTTTTTAGTGATAACCTTTTTGATCTGTAAGATGGTTTTTGTCATGTCTCAGACTTGCAATTCTTCAAGTTCCTCCCTATTCTTGTTGTTCAGAAATGTAATGAGTTTTAAAGCCTGAGCAGGCTTATCAATCAACTCATCTTTTGTCTTTTGTATCTCTATCTCGACTGCCAATAACAATTATTTCTGCTCATAGATAACCTGAATTGAAAGCCATTGATTATGAATGGCTTCAATTATGTTAGTCCAGAGATGATTTTTTATATAAGAGATTTGTTCTGTGAAAGCCAATTCTTTTTGTAAATTCTTGAGCTATTCTCCCACTCTGATTGATTTTTGTTCATGGGTTTTAGCATTTATCAGAGCTATTTTATTTGTAGCTTCAATATTTTCAATCATCTTTTTCAGTCTGTTGATTTCATTTTTCTTTAAAGAGATTTCTTCCATGGATTTGACAATTTTCCTGGCTTCATCTGTTTTTTGTGCATTTATAGTAGAAGAGTCTGTAACTGAAGTGGTGGCTAAATTCGTTGGCACTGCAATTGCCAGTGGGTCCTTTGGTGATAATTTCTCTCCTAAAGTAGATGGCATTGATGTAGTAATCAATGGGATGATTGTAGAAAATGTAGGAGTTTCTGGCTCTTTTACAGTTTCTTTCTCTTGGACAAGCTGGTCCATTTGAGTTTCCATATTCTTGATTTGGGTAGTTAATTTGAGTATGAGCTCCATCATTTATTCTTTTTCACTTTGATTCTGGAGGATATCCTTTGTTTGTGGATGCTCACTTTGAGGAAGCTTGAGTTGTTTCCTCAAAGCTGCTATGTCTTCATTCTTCTTCTTGATTAATAGTTCTGCTTCTTGAATGTTTGAGGGATAATATCCCACTTGTAAAACTAGTTCCTCTAAGCCTTTAATCCTTAGGTCCTTGGCATATAAGGATGCTTTATCCATTTTCATTTGATCTTGCATATTAAGGATAGTATTCTATAGCTTTGTAGCACTCATTGCTTTAGTTACCACTGTAGAATACAACATTTCAGAGCCATGCCTATGAAATTAAATCCGGTCCAGCTCATGAATATTTTCTGTGTCTACCTCAAAGTCCACCTTTTTATAGTCTGCTATTGTTTTGGGTGCTGAGGTAGTAGGTTGTAGGAATGACATGATCATTTTGTTGGCAGAATAATCAAAGGCTGATAATAGCCTATTCTGATTTCCAGGCTTTTCTTTCAGGAATTGTGAATATATCTCAATCTTTATCTCCTCATTCTTCTGTTTAATCTGCTTGTATTTCTCCTTGATGTCCAAATCCTTTTCCTTAGATGGCTATGAGGAAGAGGCTTCCATGCTTTGTTGCTTCTTAATCATATGTGTATCATTCTGATTGCCTGTTGATTCCTTTTCTATTTCCATAAGTGTTTCATTAATTATGGTTGTGGCTATATCATCATTAGTGACTGGATCATCTGTCTCATCAACATCAATTGTCACTTTTTCATTTGAACTGAGTTTAAGCCTTTTGTTATAGATTATTTTGAATTTGGTCTCAGTTGTATAACCTCCTTCCTCTCTGATTCACTTTGTTGATGCTTCTGGTTGTTTGACAACTTCTAGAGCTTGTGTTGTATCAGTTTTATTTGTTGTATCAGACAATGTGTTTTCCAGCCATTCAATTTGATTTTCAAACTTTTCTATGTCAGGCTTGGCTTCATGGATAAAGGGAGTCAACTTGCACTTTACCCTTAGCTTACTCAAATCTTTCCTCAAATCTGTACTCTGATATTTTCTTGGTAATCTCCTTTTCTGCATCTCTGTTTTTTATTATAAATGGGCCAACTTGATTCTTTAACTTAAACTGAGTCTTATTTTTAGCAGCCATAAAGTTAATTGAAACTAAGTTTATAATTTGTCTAAGATATTCTAATGAAAAAATTCTCATACATATGTGCTTCGACAACTTATAGGGTAATAAGTTAGACCCAAAAATCCTTAACTCAGTGTATTTTTTATAGAGATACCAATATCCAACCTTATTATGTTCTGAGAGTTGTAGAATTATTTTCATCTCCTCACTTATCCTGGGTTGTTCTATTTAATTCAATATGTTCACTGCTAGATATAAAAAGAGCTCTGAAAAATCTGAATATGTAAAATCACTGCCCTCTTTTCTAAGTAGTGAGGTCCAAAAAATTATAGAAAGAGGATTTCCTTCTAATCCATCTTTTGTAATGAATTAGGAAACTTATTTTCTTGAAAGAATAGAAACAAGTGGAAAAGATAAGATGAATATCTAAAGACTCCTTCTGTGGGTAACTTATTCAACTGATAATGAATGGCATCTTCTATGAAACCAGCATAGTCAAAGATGACTGCTGGAGGTTGACCAGGGGACACAGTAGACAGGAAACCTAGAATGGACTCATCAATATGTTCATCTGTAAAATAACCAAGGACAAAAGATAGCATAGAGATAATCTGTCTAGAACCTTTAGGAAATTTAGCTATGGAGAATGGAGGATTTATCTTTGGAATGTCAACATGAGAAGGCATAAAATTCTAAAAGATCATGAACCTCTTAGGGAAATCTATGCCAAGGTATAATTGAGTTAATGCCTCTATAAACAAGGGGACTTCCTGAGGATCAGGTTGTAATTGAAGCATTTGATTAATTGACTGGGCTGTAATGGTGAAAAGTATTTCTTTTTCTATAGTTACTATAGCCCTTTGATCTGGCTCATAGTATTTTTGACAAAGTCTGATGAGTTCTTGACCAGGATGAGTCAATGGGACTATATACTTAGGCAAATGGGTTTCCCAAATTGGAATATCATCTTTGTCTAGATATTTTTCATAACACCAGTTGTGTATATCTATCAAATTAAACTCAATAACAGGGTCTGCAATTTTATAATCAAGATCGGTCAAAGGGATGTTTTCAGCAGCAACCACAGGTGGTTGAAGGGAATTTACTGTTGTAGTATATTTAACAGAGATGGATGTGGTAGGTTTAGGAGCTTTGGATACCTCTGGTTTGCCTTTGCTATGTTTTTTAGTCATTTTGGATAACTGCTGCAAGATTAGACTGTTTGCAGGAGTTTTTATTTTCAAAAGAGAGGAAATTGAGCAGTTTTAGGCTGAGGAAGGATTATTTTAGGCTTCTGGCTCAATTAGGTTTATCTGAGGATGTAAAACTGGCATAAAACATAAAACAGGGGTTTTTTGAGTGGGTTTAATTGAAAAAAGGATTTCTATGGTATATTCAGCAGTTTTAACCCTTTAGGTGCTTTGAATTTAGTCTTCAAGCTTTGGAAACTGGGGATTTGGCTTCAAAAAGGCTTGCCGTGTGAAACAGGGTTTCCTGGGAAAAATTAGCCAGGGTTTGGCCACTTTTTTGGTGTTTTTAAGCAATTTAGTCCAGTGAAATCTCTTAATTAAAGGCCTGGTTTAATCACTGATGGTATAGAATTGAATTTGCAGGCTTCAATTTGTCGGAAAATACCTTAAGATGTAGGTACTCGGCTTCATGAAGGTTTTGAGAAGACCATGGTTGATTTTGAGGTCTGGTTTGACTTACTGATGCAGTGAATAGCTCTTGGTCAATATTTAATGGTGGAATTATGGTTGAATTCATAAAATCTGGGCGTAATTTGACAATCGATGCTAAAAAGGCTTAACACAGTCGGGAGCAGTTATTCAGAGTTCAAACATGTAGATAAACTGAAAAATAGGTTTACCAAAGGTTTTAACCTTTTGATTTGATCTTCATTAACTACAGGTCTAGTCAATGACAGGAGGCAGTTTCATGATTTAAAATGAAATAGGAGAGCGGTTATCGCATGCAATTTAGGCAGTAAATGGTTTTACCTCAAATGAATGCGATCAAATCATTTTTTGACACGTCATGGAGGGAGAAATGGGAAATACTACCCATTTCGCGTCCAATTTGAGGTTGGGCGGTCGTTTTTTTTTGCGCGCGATATTTATTTTGGGCCTTTGGATATTGCAATCAGTAGCGAAGGGTCGAGATCAATTGGGAAGGTGTGGCCAAAGGAATGGTGGGACCATGCTTCATATGGGCGGTTGCGGTTAAAAGCTTGGCTTAAAACCCTTATAAAATATGAATTGGATAAAAGGTTTTAATTATACAAAAAGCGGGGTTATGCTATGATGCATAGTTTATATATAGCATGGGTCAATTATATATAGTGTGAGGCTTATATAATATGGGAAAGATATGGATACGGGAAAAGTTCAATTGTTTAAAACAAACCTAAGCTTTTTTCAACTAAACCTTGGGTTATAAAATTATGACGGAAGGGATTTATGTATGTATTGCAAAGGTGAAATATAAGTCGAGTTAGTTTAAATCGCATACATTGACTTTTATGGTGGCGAAGGGATAAGTTTTTTGAACCTTATAAAAACAATTGATTTGATTCAAAAAATTAGGATATAATTTGATGAGCGGGGTTAAATATGTTTTGATTCAAACACATGCAATATGCCCAAATAAAACTCATCGGCACGGTTATTTTATTATATAGTTTTAAACCTTGTGAATGGTTTAATAACCATAGGGGCGGGATATTTACTAGTGTTAGTTTTAGACCAAAGGGATTTTTTATTGGGGTTTTTATTTAGCACATGGGTAATAACCTTGGTCTAAAAATTTTATAATAGTGGGTTTTTTGGGGTATTTAAATATAGGGAATTAAATAAATAGGATAAGCTTTTATTTAAGAATTTAATAAACTAAGTTAAAAGTTAATATGAAAAGGGAAATGGAATACACAAAAATACACAATATGACTAAGTAAAGTGAACAAGTAAAGAAAAGCTTGTTTTTTCATCATTTCACCAATTTACTTAGGATAAAGCATTTTTTTAGGGTTTTTGTATGTTTCTGAATGAAGGAAGTTACTTAAATGGGGTTTTATATGCTTCATTAAGTAAGAATGAGTTTTTACTTATGAAAATATGTTAAAATGTATGAATGAAGGATGAATGATAATAAATGGGAATTTGACATAAGAATTCAACATTTTCAACTAACCAGTCATCGAGCCTTGGGTCTGGTCCCGATAAAATTTAGAGAAATGCTCTGAGCCTATTTGATTGATAGCTTAGAATACTGAATACTTATAGGGGAGGGGAAATCAGTGATTTTTTCCCGATTATGAATATTACATGCCTTTTCCAACATTACTCTAGCATTTTTTTCTTCCTTTTGGCAGGTGCATTTAGGCTTGCAACCTTGAAACATTTTTTTTAAAGCAATAAAACTATTTAAATCTACCTTATTTCGTCCGAGGGCTCAAATTAAACTGTTGAGCTCCTCATTATTCACTACCTATCTACTGATTTGTCAAGATTAAACTTTCTGACAAATCTTTATTCGCTATCTAAACATGAAATTGAAAACATGACAAGTCAAGATTAAATAGTTTAACTCATTATGGATTATGGCATTTATTGACACTCTCCCATAATCCTTTGCAAAAAGTAAAAAATAGTGGCATTTGGACTTGCTCACTTTCAGGTTTTATTATCATCTTTTTTCTTTTGGGGTCTAAATTTTCTAAGTCCTTTGATCTCCTTCTTTTAGGACTTTTTACCCTCTTTTTTATTTTTTTATTATTTTTCTTTTTATTTTATTTTATTTTTTTATTTTTTCAAAATATGGGAAAACAACTTGCAGAAAGCAAGTTATGTACATATTTTACAAGACTATCAAAATTCAATTCAAAATTATGAAACCTATATTTATAGGACCCTAACAGCGGCTTCACATGGGGATGGCATTTCCTAGTGAAATGTCAAGAACACTATTGACTAGTAGCCTGATCATTGACCATGATGATCCAGTAATTTTATTCTGTTTTCTACATAAAAAACTCATATTTATGACATTTTACCCTGCAAAGCTTAGGGCCTTCTCTCCGGGTTTCAACTTTGTAAAGAAAATGTCCAATCCAATCTAAAAACTTCAATGTATATGTACAATGATGTAAAAGTAAATGGGACTAACTATAGGTTAACTCAGATGAATAGTAGTGCTTGAGAATTCTACCATTTACTGGTCCTTCTTGTATATCTGTTCCATCCAAATATTTGATAAAGAAAGCATTGTTACCGCTATATCCATAAATTACATAAGGTCCTTTCCACAGAAAGTCAAACTTTCCATGTTTTCCTTTGTCTTCTCTTTTAGAATCCCACTTTAACACTTGATCTCCAATGTAAAATTCATCTTCTTTACTTCTTTTATCAAAAAAAATCTTGATTTTATCCTGAATGACTTGATATTTCTCATAGACTTCTTCCCTTGTTTGTTGTAGATGAACATTTTGATTAATCCTACTTTGTATATCATTAGTTTCCACTTGTGATTCTTGAATGATCTTCATTACTCGAACACCTAAGGATGATGGAAAAACTGCATCCATCCCATATATAATTTGGTAAGGGGAAGTGCCAATGGACCTTTTGGTAGTAAGTCTATCTTCCCATAAGGCATAGACTAACTTCTTATTCCAAGTCTTTTTGTTGCCTTCAAGTAGTTTTTTAATTATATTTACAAGACTTTTATTTGAGGATTCAGCTAGGCCATTACCCTGAGGGTAATATGCAGTAGAGTGGCCTAGGGTAATATGATATTTGTGACAAAAGACAATCATATTTTTAGACTTAAATGCTATTTCATTATCAGTAATTATTTTATGAGGGCATCCAAATATTGACAAAATGTAATTTTCTATGAAAGAAATAATGACTGCATCAGTGGCTTGTCTAGTAGGAATAGCTTCAATCCACTTTGTGAAGTAATCAGTGGCAGTCAAAATCCACTTATGCTGGCCAGAGGATGGGGGGTGAATTTCTCCAATGAAGTCTAAACCCCATTATTGAAATCATATTTAAGTTGAAATATGCTTTAAGGGTAAAGGTAACAATTTCTTTTTGCCTTCAAAAATTTGACATTTGTGACATGAAGTAATAAACTTTTTAACATCAGCAAACAAGGTAGGCCAGTAAAAACCAGCTCTAAGGATCTTGTAAGTAGTATTTTTCCAATATAAATGCCCTCCACAGTGACCTACATGAAATTCTTCAAGTATTTTATTAGCTTCTTCCTTTAGTAAACAATTCAATAATATCCCACTATGATCTCTCCAAAAAAGTACATTATCTAAGATACAAAATCTCATTGCTTTAAGTTTTAGAAATCTAGATTTAGTCCTTGACAATTCAGGAGGAGCTTGTAAGTTTGTAAGTACAAAGATAATATCTGAGCACCAAGGTGAATCTATAAAGGCTTCACTGATCATTGGAGTCGCCATCTCTTCCTCATCATCAACCTGAGCAATAAAATTTATATCTAGTGCATTGCAATTAGATTCAGACATTAACCTGGCTAATCCTTGTCCTTTAATGAGTTTTGTAGGTTTAATTTCTATGTCATATTCTAGGATAGTGGCAATCCACTTACCTCTTCTTCCATCAGGACCATCCTGAGTAATAATGTCTTTTACTACAGAGTTAGGTACATAGACAATTATGTGGGAATAGAGAATATAAACTCTGAAGTCTTTGATGGCCTTAACCAAAGCTAAGGCTTGTTTCTCCATAATGTTATATTTCAGAGGGGCATCTCTAAGGGTCTTACTAAAAAAATCTATAGGTTTTTCAAATCCTTGATCATTCTTCTGGAGTAAAATTGCAGCAATGGTATTCTCAGAAGCAAATGAAAAAATTATGAATTTTTTTTTGAAATCTGGACTGATTAACACTGGTGTTTTAGTTAAAGCTTTCTTTATGGATTCAAATGATTGTTTGGATTCAACATTCCATTTTAGAATTGAGTTTTTTTTTAGCATGTTGTTCAATTCTCTAATGATTTCAGCTAATTTTGAAATAAATCTTCTCAAAAAATTAATCTTACCTAAGAAGGCTTGTAATTATTTGATATTTCTAAGTGGATGAATGTTCAGAATTACTTCTATCCTAGCAGGGTCAATTATAATTCCTTCTTTTGAAATTATATGTCCAGGTAACTTACCTTCTTCTAATCCAAAAAGACTTTTCTTTGGATTTAAAGAGATGCCAAATTTCCTACATTTAATAAAGACATGTCTCAAATGATCAAAGTGTTCATTATCTGATTTGGAAAATATAGTAATGTCATCTAGATAAATTACCAAGAAGTCATGAATCTCCTTTGCAAAGGCTATGTCCATAGCTCTCTGAAAGGTTTCTCCTACATTCATCAGACCAAAGGGCATTTTCACATACATGAAAGTGCGCCAAGGAGTGGTGAAAGTTGTTGTAGCCTGATCTTCCTTTTGGACTAGGATCTGGTTGTATCCTGAAAAACCATCTAAAAAATAAATCCTAGAGGAGCCAACTACCCTTTGTAATATATGATCCATCTTTGGTAAAGGGTAATTATCCTTTAAAGACACTTTGTTAAGATTTATAAAGTCGACACATAACCTAATTTCTCCAGTTTTCTTTCTTGTTGGAACTAGGTTTGAAACCCAATCAGAGTATCTGATTGGTGCAATGATCTGAGCATCATACATTTTCTTTACTTATTATTCTAACAAAAGTAATAGAACATGATTAATTCTTCTTAACTTCTGTTTGAATGGTTTTTGATCATCTTTTATTGGAATTTTTTGTTGGATTATGTTTGTATCATAAGATTTGAGATCTTCATAACTCCAAGCAAAAACATCATGGTATTCCTTAAAAAGATCAATGTATTTTTCATTTTCTTGTAGAGGTAAATATTTAGACAGTTTTATCATCTTTGGTTTTAATTATGTTCCAATATTACATTCCTCGATATCAGACCTAACTGGTTCCATTTTTGGCTTTTCAGGCACATCATTGGAGTTAAAGAGATCTTCCAAAGGGGTTAAACCTTTAGGAAAAAAATTATCTTTGAGATCTAACATGTCAATTTCTTCTTCAATGATTTCTTCAATATCTATCTTTTCTAAAATATCTATGTCATATTGACTAAATACAGTAGGTTTATCAAATTTATGTACATCTATATTATCTATTTCACAATCCAAATCTGAATCTATATTATAGTTTGTATCTATTTTACAGTTTTGAAATTCTTCTTCATTGTTTTAGAAACGGTAAATATGTTCATCCTGAGATAAAATCTGCCAATACTTGAGGTTATCTGGAATAATTGGTCTATATTTAACCTCAGCAGTGTACCTGTGTGTTGGTTGGAATGGTAAGTTACATGTACTAGCAAAAGTTGCTAAACATTGTGCTTGAATATTTTGTTTTCTGGGTATAGCAGCAAACTTGCATTCCAATAAATCATCAATTAAATCAGTCACTGTATCTCTGTATCTGGCTAGTCTAGGATTATAAACAAAATAATCTCCATTTATTTTCTTTATGATGAATTCCAAATCCCCCATGATTAGTATTATTTTTCCTCCTAGGTTTCTAATGATCTGGAGGCCTAGAATGAGTGCCTCATACTCAGCCATATTGTTGGTGCATTTGAAATTGAGTCTGAAGGCATGTCCTTCTGAGTGATAAGTCTCAATGTTTGTAATCCATACTCATACTCCTTCTCCTAGTTTGTTAACTAAGCCATCAAAGTCTAAGTGCCAAAGGGATTCATGAAAGATGTTGTCATTGTTTGGTGTTGGCCTTTTATCAATCAGTTCAGTTTGGATTTCATTGTTTTCAGAGTTACATAAAATAAAAGAGTAAAGGTCAGTTGGTGTAGAATAAATGGGATAATTTATAGATCTTTCAGCACTACTGACCATGAATTTCATCACTGTTTCCCTATATAGTTTTTTAGGCTGACCAAACACTGATATAGTAGCATAACTCATGTCCAATTGTAGAGATCCCTGCAACTTTTCTCCCCATGAGCGAGAAAGAAGCATACCATATTTTGGTGGGATATCAGCTACTACAATGTCCATTAATATACTTTTACCAGGGTACTGAACTAAAGTCACACATAAGTCTTTGATTAATCAGGAATTTAACTTTTCTAGAGTCAAATGAAAACAAATCTTTGTAAGGCCTGGTTATTTCTAGATTAAGAGTTTCCATTATAGCTTTAGGCATTAAATTATGGGAAGCTCCTGAGTCTAGCATAGAGTTATGGAGAATTTGATCATGAATGGTAAGACTGATATAAAAGGGAGAGACTGATCCATTTGCATGCTTTCCATTTACATCAGGGCCAAAGATCAACTCTGGTTGATCATCATTCAAATTAATTGCATCTTCACCATCATTAATATTCAATGTTTCGGTTATGATTGATTTGTATAAGTCATTTTTTACCAATTATGTTAAAGGAATGGGTATTTTAACTTAGAAATTTCAGTCTGAACATTAAATGAGGGTTGAGATTTACTAATTTGAAATAATTCATCTTTAGTAACTGTAATTTGACTTGGTTTTTCTTGAGTTTCTACAATTGTATTTCTGTCTTCAATTGTTTTGACATTCTCTGTCTGTGTTTTCTGAGTTTTACTGGTTTTAACCTTCTTTTCAGGGACTATTTTTGTAGCAGTAGAAATTTTATCAGACTTATAATTATCAACAGGTGTTTTTGAATTATCAATTTTTGGATCAACTGATTTAGGATCAGTAGAAGGCTTTTTAGGATCAGAATTTGTTGATTTTACTGAATTAGGAGTTTTAGCAGTATTAGCTTTCTGTGCATCTTTGGAAGATTTAACTACTTCATCAATAATATTAACAATTTTGAGACTTGTTGATTTTTTAGGACTGGAAGGATTGGAATTTTGCTTATTTTCTCTTGGGAGAATTTGCAAAACTTTTGTTTTTGGTGCTTCTACATTTTTCTTATTTTGATTTTGGGAATTGTTTTTGGTAGAAGACTCATTGTTTTTCTTGTGTCTAAGGTTATACTGACTATCTATTTCATTTATGGCAAATTCATAGCCCTGTTTATAGTCAAAGGATTCACTAGAGTCTAATTTGAGTTGTTGAAGCTCAAATAGTTCCTAATATTCTTAAGTGAGGAAAATGGTATTGTTTTCATCTATTCCCATTAGATGATTGATGTCATCCTCATCTTCACCATTATTTTGAGAACTTTCAGCATAGTTCTCCTGAAATGGGGGCCTAATTGTTTGGTCTGGGCCTGTTTCTTTTGCTTTTCCCTGATTTATGTTTTTTCTAAAGTTGGGATTTTTGATCTATTGTTGATTATCCCAATGGGGTATATTTTCTATATTATCTAGTCTATCCATCATTCTTTCTACGGTTTTGGCTAAGCTATCTATTTTTGCATCTGAATTTGAATGTTCTTCTTTGATAGTCACCCTTCTTTCATTTCTGAGTCTAGCTTTTTTAGCTAATATATTTATTTCTACACCAATAGCATCTGCTTGCATTTTTTTTTAAGGTGTCTGCATCCCTTTCCCTTAATTGATAAGCCATATATGCATCAAATCCATCAGGGAATTTGAGCAGAACAGAATAAGGAGTAGCTTTAAGAGTTGCAGGAATAGAATTATAGACATTGTTATACCTAGTGCAGTAATCTTGAACTGACTCATTTGGGGCTCTTTTTAATGCATCAAACTCAGATAATATTTGAAGAGGGTTCTTTTTCTTTTCCCATTTATTCAAAAATGTCCTATGAAATACAACTAAATCATTTATGCTACTAGCAGCTTGATCTTTAAACCATTTCTTTACTTCTCCAGTCAAACTTTGAGCAAACAATCTCATTTGAACATCTGAGTGATCTATTTCATAAATTTCAAAGAAGTCTGTAATTTTAGTTATGTGTTGTTGAGCAGTATATTGTGTAGTACCATCAAACAATGGTATTTTGTTTTGATAATCCTGAGGTAAGTCATGCAATTGTTGAGGTAAGACAAGGGGAGCATATCTACCAGGCATGGCTAAAAGCTTTGTTTGATTAGAAGATCTAGTAAAAGAGCTTGGAGTTGTGCTGGAAATAGCAGATGAATTGAAAACTGTAGTTGAAGAGCTGGGAAATGAAGCTAGTATGTAAATGGAATTGCTAGGAAATAAATATGTGGTGCTTATAAAATCTAAATGTAAAGTAGTGGATGCAGTGGATGGAGTGGACAAAGGAAATAATATCCTAGGCTGCAAAGGCACTCTAGGAATAAAATTATCTGTGGATGAACTTGCAGTTGTATCTATAAATGAAGTAACAGCATACAAAGATGAATCTGTTGTTGGTATTATTGTTGTATGCAATTGAGAAACTGGAAGTTTTATGTAATACAACAAATGAGTTAATTCAATAGCTTCATTAATATCTTTAATCAATGTAACATTAATCTTTTCAACTATATTTTGATATTCAGATTTATTTGATTTTGTTCCTACTGAAATATTTTTCTGTTTTGCATTCAGAAATGAAAAAAAACAGGATCTATAATAGTATTTTTCAAATCAGTTTCAGATTTAGTTTTAAACAATGAATATTCAAACTTCAGATCAAAATCAATATCATTTAGACTCACTAATTCTTTGGGTAAAGAATTGGCTTTTCTTAATGGTACTTCAGTTTCTAAATTGACAGTTTGTTTTTTCTTTTTACCCATATGATCTGGGTTATCTACTATAACTACAGGGTTAGGATCTGGATTAGACCTGGTATAGTAGGTTTTCCTAGAAGCAAAAATGACTATTTTTCAATACCCACAACCTATAAAAATAATCTTGAAATAAAAATATAAATAAAATAGTTTTCTCTCAAGACAATTGTATGACTGAGGATTGGTTAGTCCCTAGTATGGTCGCCAGTATGTTATCACTCTAGTAAATTCTTAAGTTGTGGGATTTTGGATTTAAGTCAAAGAACTCTAGAGGTAACCACAAACCTACTTCAAACTCTAGGATATAGCCTTCCTAGTGTTCAGAGAGGGCTCTCTCTTTAAGATTTATCTTTGTTTGATTTATAAATGTTAGGCTAGTTATGAAAGTACAATTTGGTTTTTTTTTTAAAGGGTTTGGTGGGGAAAAATCACTGCAGGTAAGATAGAGATAAATCTACTTTTCCATTGGGATATGGAGTCTAAATCAAGCTAGCAGCACTAGAAATCAAGACTAAAAAGGTACAAATATATTCAGGGCAAGATAGATAACCCTAAAAGATTTGGGAAAGTGGTTTTTTGTGAGGTGGTATGATCGGGATAAAGGGCACCTAAGGATCCTTTGATCCGGAAAATGGAAGTAGAAGGCAGAGGTCAAACGGGAGTGAGAGTAATTAAGAATTCTCAACACCAGAAATCAGAAGAAAACATTAAAATGGAAAGTAGTTAAAGATAGGGAGCACTTGACTAATCCTGTAGTAATATTCCTAGTTACACATTTAGACAGAACAAACATAAAATGAATGCATGAAACTAAGAAAAGGAAACAGTGACAAGTATGGAGTACTTCACTCATCAGCTTATCACAAGGATCCTGAATTATGATGGCGGTCAGCTTGTCCAGTCTGCTACTTTGAATTCAAACACACAATAGCCTCCAATGTTCAATAAAATGTCTATAATAAGTCTAGCAATTTTATTCCACACCGAATACTTCTAATGTAGAAGTATTTATACAAAAATGTTATACAAATATCCTAGAAGAGTTCTAGGAATTATCTTAGGAAAAAGAAAATATCATTACATAATAAAAGGGGCAGCTGCTTAACAAACGGAAAGCTGTCCTTTTTATCCAAAATAAATAGAACTGTTTAGCTAACAAAAACCTGTTGATTGTCTAGGTGTCTTGCTTGCTGGCTGCTAGGAAATATCTTGCATTTGACTTGCCTTCGCTGATACTCTTTCATCTAATATTCTTTAACCTGATGCTCTTTAACGTTGATACTCTTTGACCATTAGTTTCACTGATTTACTGCTATAAAATATATTTTTGGCAGTAAAAACCAGAAAATTGTTCTTTTATTTCAACTACTTCTTTTGACTGTTTTAAGGTGATCATATTTCACTGTTTTAGCTTTCATCTTTACGTCAAATCAGAAAAATTTTTCCACTCTTGTGCCCTAAGAATTTGGACATTCCTCAAATTCCTGAGATTCTCATCAGCCTCTGTATATCTAGAAAAGGTAGGCTTGATGACAAAGAGATGCTTAATCTCATGCTGTAAAAAGAATAGATCTTCAAAATACTGAAGGAGAACTTTCCCTGTAGGAGTGCCTTGTGAAAGTGGCTTGTTTACTTGCTCTTTAGCAAACTCCCTGATCTTTTTATCATAGTCTTTCTGGGGCATAAGTTTTTCATTAAAAACATGTATGTCTGGTAAGCCCTTCTATCTTAAATTTGTGTATTTCACCATAAATCTAGTTATGGAAAAGTTCATTGCTTCACATTTTTCTTCAAGATTGTTCATTACGTTCTTTTTAGTGAAAACTTTTTTGATCTATAAGATGGTTTCTGTCCTGTCTAAGACTTGCAATTCTTCAAGTTCCTCCCTATTCTTTTTGTTCAGAAATGTAATCAGTTTTAAAGCCTGAGCAGGCTTATTAGTCAACTCATCTTTTGTCTTTTATATCTCTGTCTAGGCTACCAACAACAATTATTTATGCTCATAGATAACCTGAATTTAAGGCCATTGATTATGAATGGCTTCAATTATGTTAGTCCAGAGACGATTTTTTATATAGGAGATCTGTTCTGTGAAAGCCAATTCTTTTTGTAAATTCTTGAGCTGTTCTCCCACTCCAATTGCTTTTTGTTCATGGGTTTTATCATTTATCAGAGCTATTTTATTTGTAGCTTCAAGATTTTCAATCATCTTTTTCAGTCTGTTGATTTCATTTGTCTTTAAAGACATTTCTTCCATGGCTTTGAAAATTTGTCTGGCTTCATCTGTTTGTTGTGCATTTTTAGTAGAAGAGTCTGAAGCTGAAGTGGTGGCTGAAGTCACTGGCACTGCAGTTGCCAATGGGCCCTTTGGTGCTAATTTCTCTCCTAAAGTAGAGGGCATTGTTGTAGTAATCATTCGGATTATTGTAGGAATTGTAGGAGTTTCTGGCTCTTTTACAGTTTCTTTCTCTTGGACAAGCTGGTCCATTTGAGTTTCCATCTCCTTGATTTGAGCAGTTAATTTGAGTATGAGCTCCATCATTTCTTATTTTTCACTTTGATCCTGGAGGATATCCTTTGTTTGTGGATGCTCACTTTGAGGAAGCTTGAGTTGTTTCCTCAAAGTTGTTATGTCTTCATTCTTCTTCTTGATTAATAGTTCTAATGCTTGAACATTTGAGGGATCATATCCCACTTGTAAAACTAGTTCCTCTAAGCCTTTAATTCTTAGGTCCTTGGCATATAAGGATGCTTTATCCATTTTCATTTGATATTGCATATTAAGGATAGTATTTTGTAGCTTGGTAGCACTCATTGCTTTAGTTACCACTGTAGAATACAACATTTCAGAGCTATGCCTATGAAATTCAATCTGGTCCAACTCATGAATATTTTCTATGTCTACCTCAAAGTCCACCTTTTTATAGTCTGTTACTATTTTGGGTGCTGAGGTAATAGGTTGCAGGAATTACATGATCATTTTTTTGGTAGAATAATCAAAGGCTGATAATAGCCTATTCTAATTTCTAGGCTTTTTTTTCTGGATTTGATAATATATCTCAGTCTTTATCTCCTCATTCTTCTGTTTAATCTGCTTGTATTTCTCCTTGATGTCCAAATCCTTTTCCTCAGCTGGCTGTGAGGAAGAGGCTTCCATGCTTTGTTGCTTCTTAATCATCTGTGTATCATTCTCATTGGCTCTTGATTCCTTTTCTATTTCCATAAGTGCTTCATTAATTATGGTTGTGGCTATATCATCATTAGTGACTGGATCATCTGTCTCATCAACATCAATTGTCACTTTTTCCTTTGAACTGAGTTTAAGCCTTTTTTTATAGATTATTTTGAATTTGGTCTCAGTTGTTGTCTCTGCTATATAACATCCTTCCTCTCTGATTCTCTTTGTTGATGCTTATGGTTGTTTGACAACTTCTAGAGCTTGTGTTGTATCAGTTTTATTTGTTGTATCAGTCAATGTGTTTTCTAGCCATTCAATTTGATTTGGAAACTTTTCTATGTCAAGCTTGGCTTCATGGATAAAGGGAGTCAACTTGCACTTTACCCTTAGCTTACTCAAGATCCCTTGAGGATCATAATTCCATGAAAAAAAAAATATGTACCCGACAGCTTTTTGCAATCTCCTTTCCGTATCTTCCATTGCTTTTTTAGCGCCCATAAAGTTAATTGAACCGAGTTTATAATTTGTTCAATATATCCCTCTAATGAAAAAAATTATTACACACATGTGCTTGGGCAACTTATAGGGTAATAAGTTAGACCCAAAAACCTTAACTCACAGTATTTTTTATAGAGATACCAATCTCCAACCTTATTCTGTTCTGAGAATTGTAGAATTATTTTCATCTCCTCACTGATCCTAGGTTGTTCTGTTTTATTCAATATGTTCACTACTGGATATAAAAATATCTCTAAAAAATCTGAATATGTAAAATCACTGCCCTCTTTTCTAAGTAGTGAGATCCAAAAAATTATAGAAAGAGGCTTTCCTTCTATATCCATCTTTTGTAATTAAATAGGAAATTTCTCTACCTGAAAGAATAGAAACAAGTGGAAAAGATAAGATGAATATCTAAAGACTCCTTTTGTGGGTAACTTAGTTAACTAATAATGAATGGCATCTGCTATGAAACCAGCATAGTCAAAGATGACTGTTGGAGGTTGACCAGGGGACATAGTAGACAGGAAACCTAGAATTGACTCATCAGTATGTTCATCTGTAAAATAACCAAGGAAAAAAGATAACATAGAGATAATCTATCTAGAACCTTCAGGAAATTTAGCTGTGGAGTATGGAGGATTTATCTTTGGAATGTCAAAATGAGAAGGCATAAAATTCTCAAAGATCGTGAACCTCTTAGGGAAATCTATGCCAAGGTATAACTGAGTTAATGCCTCCATAGACAAGGGGACTTCCTGGGGATCAGGTTGTAATTGAAGCATTTGATTAATTGACTCGACTGTAATGGTGAAAAGTATTTATTTCTGCATTTACTATAGCCCTTTGATCTGGCTCATAGTATTTTTGACAAATCCTGATGAGTTCTTGACCAGGATGAGTCAATGGGACTATATACTTAGGAAAATGGGTTTCCCAAATTGGAATATCATCTTTGTCTAGATATTTTTCATAACACTAGTTGTGTATATCAAGCAAATTAAACTCAATAACAGGGTCTGCAATTTTATAATCAAGATCAGTCAAAGGGATGTTTTCAGCAGCAACCACAGGTGGTTGAAGGGGATTTATTGTTGTAGTAGATTTAACAGAGATGGCTGGGGTAGGTTTAGGAGCTTTAGATACCTCTGGTTTTCCTTTGCTCTATTTTTTAGTCATTTTGGATAACTGCTGCAATATTAGAATGTTTGCAGGAGTTTTCATATTAAACAGAGAGGAAATTGAGCAGTTTTAGGAAAAGGATGGATTCTTTTAGGCTTCTGGCTCAATTAGGTTTATCTGAGGTTGTAAAACTGGCATAAAACAGAAAACAAGGGTTTTCTGAGTGGGTTTAATTGAAAAAAGGATTTCTATGGTATATTCAGCAGTTTTAACCCTTTGGGTGCTTTGAATTTAGTCTTCAAGCTTTGGAAACTGGGAATTTGGCTTTAAAAAGGCTTGCCGTGTGAAACAAGGTTTACTGGGAAAAATTGGCCAGGTTTTGGCCTCTATTTTGGTGTTTTTAAGCAATTTAGTCCGGTGAAATCTCTTAATTAAAGGCCTGGTTTAATCACTGATGGTTTAGAATTGAATTTTCAAGCTTCAATTTGTCGGAAAATACCTTAGGATGCAGGTATTTGGCTTCACGAAGGTTTTGAGAAGACTATGGTTGATTCTAAGGTCTGGTCCAGCTTACTGGTGCAGTGAATAGCTCTTGGTCAATCTTTAATGGTGGAATTATGGTCAAATTCGTAAGTTTTGGGCATAATTTGACAATCGGTGCTAAAAAGGCTTAACACAGTCGGGAGCAGATATTCATAGTTCAAACATGTAGATAAACTGCAAAATAGGTTTACCAAAGGTTTTAACCTTTTGATTTGATCTTCATTAACTGCAGTTCTAGTCAATGGCAGGAGGCAGTTTCATGATTTGAAATGAAACAGGAGAGCGGTTATCGCATGCAATTTAGGCAGTAAATGGTTTTACCTCAAATGAACGCGATCAAATCATTTTTTGACACGTCATGGAGGGAGAAATGGGAAATACTGCCCATTTCACGTCCGATTTGAGGTTGGGCGGTCGTTTGTTTTTTGCACGCGATATTGCTTTTGGGCCGTTGGATCTTGCAATCAGGAGCGAAGGGTTGAGATCAATTGGGAAGGTGCGGCCAAAGGAATGGTGGGACCATGCTTCATATGGGCGGTTGCGGTTAAAAACTTGGTTTAAAACCCTTATAAAATATGAATTGGATGAAAGGTTTTAATTATACAAAAAGCGGGGTTATGCTATGATGCATAGTTTATATATAGCATGGGTCAATTATATATAGTGTGAGGCTTATATAATATGGGAAAGATATGGATACGGGAAAAGTTCAATTTTTTAAAACAAACCTAAGCTTATTTCAACTAAACCTTGGGTTATAAAATTATGAGGGAATGGATTTATGTATGTATTGCGAAGGTGAAATATAAGTCGGGTTAGTTTAAATCACATACATTGACTTTATAATAGGGAATTAAATAAATAGGATAAGTTTTTATTTAAGGATTTAATAAACTAAGTTAAAAGTTAATATGAAAAGGGGAATGGAATACACAAAAATACACAATATGACTAAGTAAAGTGAACAAGTAAAGAAAAGCTTGCTTTTTCATCATTTCACCAATTTACTTATAAGGATAAAGAATTTTTGAGGATTTTTGTATGTTTCTGAATGAAGGAAGTTAATTAGATGGGGTTTTATATGCATCATTAAGTAAGAATGAGTCTTTACTTATGAAAATATGTTAAAATGTATGAATGAAGGATAAATAATGATAAATGGGAATTTGACATAAGAATTCAACATTTTCAACTAACCAGTCATCGAGCCTTGGGTCCGGTCCCAACAAAAGTCAGAGAAATGCTCTGAGCTTGTTTGAATGATAGCTTAGAATATTGAATACTTATAGGGGAGGGGAATCAATGATTTTTTCCTGATTATGAATATTACATGCCTTTTCCAACATTACTCTAGCATCTTTTCTTCCTTTTGGCAGGTGCATTTAGGCTTGCAACCTTGAAACATTTTTTTTTTTTAAGCAATAAAACTATTTAAATCTACCTTATTTCGTCCGAGGGCTCAGATTAAACTGTTGAGCTCCTCATTATTCACTACCTATCTACTGATTTTTCCGGATTAAATTGTCTGACAAATCTTTATTCACTATCTAAACATGAAATTGAAAACATGACAAGTCAAGATAAAACAGTTTAACTCATCATGGATTATGGCATTTATTGACACTCTGCCATAATCCTTTGAAAAAGGTAAAAAGTAGTGGCATTTGGACTTGCTCACTTTTAGGTTTTATTATCATCTTTTTTCTTTTGGGGTCTAAATTTTCTAAGTCCTTTGATCTCCTTCTTTTAGGACTTTTTACCCTCTTTTTTTATTTTTTTATTATTTTTCTTTTTCTTTTTTTATTTTTTTCAAAATATGGGAAAACAACTTGCAGAAGCAAGGTATGTACATATTTTACAGGACTATCAAAAGTCAATTCAAAATTATGAATCCTATATTTATAGGACCCTAACATAACCAAACACTGTTGTCGGAAAACCTGCAATTACGAATACAATTGATATCTCTGATACATGAAAATGTGGCATGGGCGCAGCCATCCATAATAGAGTATATAAAACTAAGATCTGAGGTATGAACGCAACCATCCAGTAGTAAGGATCAACAAATAGACTCGGGTATGGTTGCAGCCATCCAATCAAAAGATTCATGCAATAAGTCATGATAATCCACCAAAATCCGCAACCTGGATTTTATCAGACAAAACCCATGGTCTTGAGCTCCATCTCGGCCTGAACAAGTACAAATTAAATCATGCAACTATATGATATGAAGTCGAACATGCAAGAAAATCACTTGATTACCAGCCAATGATGAAATTTGTTAACAGGTACGAGAGAAACCACCAATAATGACAATGGATCTCAAGGTACAACCGGTACAATCCACATAATGTGAACATTGATCTAGCGTCGAACATCCACAAAATCATTCGATCGAAGGCCAATGATGTGGACCTTGCGTCGAATGCGAAGAACCTTCCATTAAGGCATGCAGGCTCCAAGGGACCAGAAGGGAGTCTCTAGATCAAATTCCTGGATAATGAGCTGAAGTCGACAGGGAGTGACCTGATCGAAGGTGGGCCACAATGTTTCCCACATCATCGACACGAGACAGAGCTACGTGTTAATAGTGAATTAGGACCAACAGAGAATTAGAGGGAGGTTGAAAACTGCAAAGGCAAACTTCTCTTGAACATATCAACAGCACGACGCTGGATTTGGAAGTATTTGACATCAAAGGATCTGAGGTCATGATGACATGGAAAAGAGTAGATGAGAGGTCAAAATACATTACCCAAACCCATGGAGGAAAAAATGACGAAATGAGATTTCCCCAACTCGACACGAATGCAGACAAGTGCCATGTTCAAGAGCGACATACTGCCAACATAAATAAAACTTGGTTCCATTTTTCCCCCACCATTTCTGGTCAGTACCCCAATTATTTTTTTAAACAAGCTTGAAGGGGATAACATATGCTTGTGCTATAAGTTTGTCCTTCGGACAAATCCATCCTAGTACATTTTACGAGCCCTAAGAAGGAGGAACTCGAGTAACGTCATGGTGACGAAATCTTATTCATCAAGGTTTAACGAGTCTGACAAAGGGAGAACTCGGCATCTTTTCATGTTTAGAGAGTTTGAAAAGAAGGCAGAAAAGAAAACTCCATTATGGCCCTTTTCGTAAATAGTCTCTGAGATCCAAAAAGGTAGAAAAAAATATCTGAAAGAACCTCTTAGTCACGATAGGCTAAGTTATTCATTTTTCGTAAATAATCTATCCCAGCCTGAAAAAGGGGTAAATGTATACTGGGTAGATATCGCTTCGCAGCCATTTAATGAGTTCGAAATGACAAGAGTCTCGGCAATCTTTTCAATTTTAGAGAGTTAGAAAAGAGCTGAAAGATGACTCCAATAATGACTTTTTCGTGTTTTTACTGAGTCCGAAAAAGTATAAAATTTAACTCGTTACTCCATCACTATGTCCTGAAACCTGTTGTTGCACAAGAGACATGTGTAAAACCCGTTTCTCGAAAATAATATAATAAAATAATAGAAAAACATGTCTTAAAACCTAATTAGCATTTATAAAATTCCAAAAATGGTAAAACTAATTACTTTTCACTATTTACCTCTTCTGGAGCAATAGTTACCCATTTTATAGTGTGATTTTGCGGCGACGATAGCGGACAATCCAGCAGACCAATCTCGAATCCGTCAGTTCCAGGTAAGAGCCGAGATCTCTCCCTTCATTTTCAGTCACTTCTTACTACCTGCAACTTCTAATTTTGAATTATGGGGGAGGAAATGTGACTATTATGGCACAGCGGTTGGCACAAGTTTCATGCATGGAGTCGCGCCAACCGCCTAATTTTATACACTAGGTCACGCCCATTGGCGCGATTGTTTGGGAAATAGTCGCACCAACGGTGAAAACCATTTCTTGTGCAAAATTCATGTCAAATACTCCAATATTCACAAATCCAAGCTTCAAAAATGGCTAATACTATTCATATGAATATGTTTGCAGGTAAAAAGCGGTAAAATGGTGATCGTATGGAAAGAACGGGAACACAGTGAAGAGGACGAGCTTGCCATGGGGAATGAGAGATGCATGGAAGCTCTTAGAGACTATGGACTAAAGAAGTTATTCTTGACACCGTGTCTCCATGCTCAACCGAAGCTGCTACAATATCTGATCAACATATGGGATGAGGATCAGGAAAAGTTCATCCTTCGAGATCAGGAACTTGAGATTGATGTTTCTGACGTCTACTTTATCATAGGATTGTCGTGGAGGGGAGAAACACCGATCCTAACCGGTACCCGGCCTTGCATGGAGAGTATGTCCATGGTAATGGACAGGGTATGTCCAGGGGCACGGAAGGGAACAAGAAGTGGGAAAGTTGATATCCAAACTATCCCAGACTTAGCACTAAAAGTAGTGCTACATACCATCACATGAGCTGCGGGATCGCAAGCAACGCACGAAGCAACATAAACACAGTTTCTTCTTGCTATATATTGCTTTACACCAACCATCTACAACTGGGCAGAGGCCGTGACAATAAAAATTAAACGCCAGCTAACAAAATTCAAGAAGGGCAAATTGAAGAAATTTGGTTATGGGTCTATCCTGGTATCGCTCTTCCTGGAATGACTACCAATTTTTCAGTGTCAGGAGGTCATAGTCCCAACACCACCAGCGAGAGAACCACGAATGGCCCGATGGGCGGCTCTGATGCCAAGGGCAGGGGCGGTCAATAGATGTCCTGAAGACCAAAGTTATTTTATTGGTTTCGCTGACAGTTGATCTTCGTGGAGGACTGGCCCTACTCTGGTACAGATTTTACAGGTGATCTGGATGTCCCACTCCCAGAGGGAGAGGATTGGGATGAAGATTTGGGTAAGACTAATTTTTAATTTTCATGAGTATTATGATTTTTTTTAACTATGTATGTTCTGACATTGAATCCATGTATTTGCAGATGTCGGCCCAGAGAGACCTGCGGGCATGTCTCCAATAGCGAGGTGAATTCCTCGTGATTTCGACCCTCATGGAGAGGGAGGCGAGGAAGAGGAGCTCATGCGCAACCTAAAGGGAATCACACATGGAGTCCCAGATTATACACGATTCAACGATGTTCCTCGCACCTACCAGAGACATACCGTCAGGGTGCCAAGTGGTATTCACTGCTTGCTGAGGTGGCTCGTACGGGAAGTGACATGCTACGATGAGCATCATGTCGATTAGACACCTAGGCTTTATATTTTCATATTTTGAGAGACATGGTGTCTCAAGATGTAACAAAAACACACATATTTTTTGAATGTATGATGCACAATGATGAAAACATGCGATATATATATATATATATATATATATATATATATATACATCTATTTTCCTATATGGATATTTTTCACATGATGATGATTTCACAAATTACGCAAATGTCTATCTAATACAATGTTAGCCATTGTATCAATTAATGCATTCATTTGTCTAGTAATATGTTGATATGTGATAAAATCAAAATTTATTTCCAACAAACGAATACGTAAATACAATCTCAAAATGTATGGGTTTCTAACCAAATAATGACCATTGAGTTGCAGAACAACAAGCTGTGAATCTAGATTTACAAGCAATGCATGTATGCCGAGATTGATTGCCTTGGTTAATAGTTCAAGGACAGCACTATATTCAGAGACATTGTTTGTAGTTCATCCTAGACAAATACCTTGTAGTTTTATCAACTCACCAGTAGGATCATAGATTACCCAGGCTGCTGAAGACAAATTCCTGGTACTGCGGGAAGCACCATCCGCGAAACCGACATAAGGGGTAATAGACATTTGCACAAATAAGCAAGACCAAAATAAGCAGGAAAATGCTCGCAAATCACACCAAATCAAAACATGTACAAAAATAAAAAAAACACCTATGTACACAAATCACGCATGAATGGCTCACGCATAATACTTTTTGAGATACAACCCATTTCTGGGTTGTTCTAAAGGATGACCTTCGTAATCAATGAGCTCATAGGCCCCATTCTACAATACATGTTTAACAATGTAAGGCCCATGCTACATGGGTTGAAATTTACCTACCCCCAACTTAACATGAGCTTGTTCGTACAGGAGGATGAGATCTCCGTCAACGAAAGAACAAGGGGAAACTGATTGGTCAAAATGAGCTTTGACCTGATTTTTTTTGTGCTTCAATAACCATAGAAACAAAGCGGCAAGTTTCATCCAACCTTTCTAGATAAAGGAGATGCTTTTCTTCTAGTGAAGTGTTCGGAAGTAATTCAACAACCAACTTGAGCGAAGGCATTTCACATTCAATCGGAAGTGTAGCTTCTAGACCATAAACCAACTGAAAAGGGGTGAATCTGGTTGCACTCTTAACTGAGGTTTGGTAAGCCCAAAGAGTTGAAAATAACATGAGATGCCAATTGGATTTATGGATCCCAATCGTACGTTGAAGCATGGTAACAAGAAATTTGTTCACGGCTTCAACCTAGCCATTGGCCTGAGGATAGTATGTCATTGAGCTGTCGTGACACATACCCAACTTGGAAGTCAACCCAACCACCATGTAATGCCAAAAATGGTAACCATGATCGGTAACGATGGCTTGAGGGACACCAAACCTAGCAATGATGTGATTGAATATGAATTGAGCAACTATCTTACTATCAGCGGCAAGTGTAGGCATTGCTTTGGTCCATTTGGTGAAGTAGTCCACAGCTACGATAATATAAGCATGCCCCCCGGCCGAGTGAGGGTTACACGTCATAAAATCGATGCCCCAATTTTCAAAGGGACCAATGGTAATGATAGGATGAAGAGGTACAGGCGGCGCACGCATTTTACGTTGATAAAGCTGGCAATCATGACATTTACGAACCATGACAATGCAGTCTTTGAAGATAGAAGGCCAGAAATAACCAGCACGAAGAATATTTTGTGCAATGGCATAACCAGACATGTGACTGCCACAGGCGCCAATGTGACAATCATTGAGGACTTTCTCAGCTTCCTCGAGGGTCAAACATTGATTGAGAATGGAATCCACTCCGACACGATAAAGGGTATCCCCAACTATATGATAAGGTTGTGGCTAATGACAGATGCGTCGACAGGCATCCCTCGTCAACTCAGATCTGAAAGTAGAAGTCTGGAGATAAACGATGATATCACCGTACCACGGATCGAGGGTGCTAATCAAGAAAAGCGTATCATCTAGAATGTATTATGCAGAATGAGACAGAGGAGAGTCTGAAGGGAGGGAACAAATCAAATCAGCAAAGACTAGTGACTTCTTCAACTTGGCAGGAGTAAATTCCAAATCAAACTCTTGGAGGATGACAATCCACTTCGATTATTTGCCCCCCAGCAATTATCAAGACAATATATAGGTCATGGGGTTGCAATCAGAAATCACAGTCACCGTACGCAAAAGAATATAATGACGAAAACGCTGAACTACTTGAACCGTAGCTAACGCTAACTTCTCGACATGTGCATAGTGGGTTTCAGGATCGAGAAGGTTACGAGACAAGTAATAGATAACATGCTCATTACCATCATCATCGTCTTATACCATAACCATGGAAATCGTGCTGAAAGTGGTGGTTAAATAAAGGGAAAAATCATGATGATAGTTAGGAGGACGCAACAGAGGAGCGTTGACAAGCAACATCTACAGGGCCTCAAAATAATTTTGAGCAATCTCATCCCAACGAAATAGGATGCCCTGCTTTAATAATTGTGCGTATCCTCTAGCTACTTCTGCATAGTTAGGTATAAAATGGCGTAGAAAATTAGCCTTACCTTGAAAACTCTGCAACTGATGTAAGGAGGAGGGAGAGGGGAGATTGATAATAGCCTTAACCTTGAGTGGATCAAGGCGAATTCCATCATTGGACACTATAAACCCTAAAATTCTACAGAAATCAATGCAGAAGACACACTTGTGCGGATTAAGGCGAAAATTGTAACGTCGAAAATAAAAAAACATCTGACGAAGATGCTTAGGATGATCCATGCAATTAGTTGAATGAGTGGGAAGGTCATCCAGATAAGGCTGAACGATGTGACGAATATCATGAAAATCATATGACATCGCTCGCTGAAACGTAGCCCCAACATTCTTTAAGCCAAAGGTGAGCTTCTTATATGTGAAATTACGCCAAGGATAGATAAAGGCAGTCTCATGTTGATCACTTGGGAGAATGTTAATCTGATTGTAACTAGAAAAATCTTCCATGAGGGAAAAGATCTCACTCTCGGCACATTCATCAATGATTTGATCGATAAAGGGAGTAGGATAATTATCCTTGGGACAAGCTTGATTAATATCACGATAATCAATGCAGGCACGAATAGTTCCATGTTTCTTATCTACAGGAACAATATTAGAGACCCATTCTGTTGAAGGAATCGGATAAATAAAACCAGCTCTAAGAAGTTTTTCAGCTTCACCTTTAATGGCAGTAGCTTTTCTAGGGTGCACCGGATGAAGACACTGGTGAACAAGTTTCGACCCAGGGTAAGTAGGTATTTCATGCACCACTATACTAGGAACAATGTCGGGCGCAAATACATCACGGAACTCACGAAAAAGGCTAGCATAAACTTGTACTTCATTGGAATAACAAGTGACCCCAATATGGATGTTCTCGACAATTCTTGGTTTAACAGAAATTTCAATAGGCATAGTTTGTGTAATATTACTCAAGTTACCTTCCGTAAAGACGTCATGTGTAAAAACATGAAATTGAAGCAGAGGAGAAGGAACTTGAGATGCAAAATGCTCGAGACAAGTAGACATGGCCCCAAGGCCAGGCATAAACAAGGAACGATGATGACCATCATCCCATAGTAGATCCTCAAGAGACATGGTTTCCATGATGGCCTCATAGGAAGGAAACATTTCTTTCAAAGGATCAGGTGAATCTGAATCACCAAGCCAGGGGGACTGAGAATAAATGTCAAGAGACGCGCTCAAAGGATCACAATCAGAGGATGGAGGTCCCGAAGTAGTGATGAGTTCACAATAATCAATCTCAATCAGAATCAAAGGCATCGAATCTCCAAAGGAATCAATCTTTTCAGGGGAAGGAATAATCCATGGGTCATCAAACCGAGAGATCATATGAATATGAACAATATTTGGTAGAGGAAGAGGAAAAATATCCATGAGGGCAGGATCTTTAAAAACACCTGGCCCTACGCTCCCATAGGGAGTAGGAATCTGATCTACATACGGAACGTTGTTCTCGAAAGAAGAGGTGAAGAAAGACAATTGATCAACAGTAACAATCTCTCCTTCATGTGGAAATTTCAACACACGAAAGAGAGTGGATGAAACACATAACATGGCATGAGTCCAACTGTGACCGAGGATAAGATTATAATTGAGTTTAGCATCAACTAATTCGACCTCAACATTGACTGTCTTCCCTTTCAAAGTAATCGGTAAACTAGCGAGAACACCTAAAGGTTTTTATTCTCTTCCATCAAACACTTTGAGGGCATTGGGTGATGAATTCAAGGCTGGAGAACCAATAACTTTCCAACACAAAGATGACATGACACAGGTTGATCCACCTTCATCCACAACTGCTCTATGGATATCGATACCATAAATAACAACTTGAATAATGAGCGCACCTGATGTAGAAGTTGTGGAACGAAATTCACTAGATCGAAAGCAAGAAGGCTAGTATCGGCAGGATCAATCCCACTAATCACAGATAACAAAGCTCTTCATTGCGACGAACAACTCTGAATTACTTCTAACGTGGACATCATGGATGGCGCCTGAGCCAAATCCTCAACAATATTGTAATGGTGAGCGGCACGGGCGTTGGGATTATAAGAAGATTGGTAACTGGAAATGCGTAAGGAATTCCATGGCTAAAGAATTGAAATCTTGGAAGACGCCAAAAGATAGCTCAATTTACCACTTTGCAGCGGCACCAGTAAGAGTTTGTTGGAAAAGACGCAGTCGAATAGAATCTTCAACCCAAGAGTTAGAGGAACACCACAAGTGGTAAGTCATAACATGCACTTGGGGGTCTTCACCAGATTTTTCCTTAAATTTGGGAAAATCACCAAGAATATTGGTTGGAACCAGAGGCCAATACGGGTTATGAAGAATGGGATCATTCATCAACTTTGACACATCAGGTAATTCCAACGTAGCAAGAAACGGTAATTGAGTGTTGAAAGTCATCGGAGGTCTCTGATAAGGACCTGCATATACATTCCATCCAGTCGGAGTGGAATTTTGTCCCCATACATTATGTCTCGAAGGATTCGGATAATAGGGATTAGAAGCAGGATGATTCAGTTGATCCTAGGGTTGAGGACCAGGATACTAAGTTGGAGTAGACCACTGAGGTCCTTTCCGAGCAGCGTATGGAGTCCGTTGTGGAATGTAATCATGGCTTTGAGGTTGATGATATATAGATTTATTTTTAGGGTAAGAAACCTGAGGCGCACTATATACCGGTTGATATGAACCTTGAGGGTAGTAAACACCTTGCGGTTGAGCAGGTGGACCCAACTGAGCAAGTTGAGTAGGCTGTTGAGCGGGTAAACCTGGTTGACTATAAACAGGTAGAACGAGCTGCTGAAACGATGGAACCGGCTGAGGAGTAGGTTGAATCGATTGCTGAGTGGGTTGAACCAAGTACTGAGGGCCACCGGGTTGGCCTTGTGGGAAAGGTTGGCCCGATGGTTGTGATGGACCAGGTTGCCCCTGATAACCAAGTTGACCCGGAGGAGGACCATAGGGTTGTCCTGGTTTCACAACATTTTGGCCATACTGAACATGTGACTGTGGTTGTGGTACAATAGGTTGTCCCTGTGGTGGGTAGATTTTCCCCCCAGGAGCATAAGATAGTCCTGGTTGATTCAGAGTTTGACCAAAAAGATAAGAGGGTTGTCCATGTAGGACCAAAGGTTGTCCTTGTGAAGGTTGGCCTTATGGACCGGGCGGTGGTTGTCCCCGTGGACCCCAGGCAGCAGCCCCGTAGAGTGGGTCTAGAAACAAAGAGACATGCTAGAGTGTTGATTCATAATTATTGAATGAAAAGAGGACATGATAGATCGACCTACCTAGAGTCCAACGCTATCGTTGTTGTTGTAGTGGTGGTGGCCTCTCACTCCTGCCTCAGCAAGTCACAATCCTTTCGTAGTCATGCTAGGATACCTGCACATAGAACAAAAACCAGAACAACATACAACATAACAATTTCACTCATAACTACTAGCCAATCAAATAGGGCTAAGAATATTGCAGTAAACATCTAACATAATACAAAATGGGAACCAAAAAATAGTCACGTGTATGTATTGATAGAAGGAAGAGTTACAATCAATGCTTTGACGTCGCAGTCTTTTCCAGCGGGGTTCAGTCGGAGCGCGTCTCAGATGCTCGTCAGGGAATTCGGACGGGATAAAGGCATGGAATCAAGCTCTCTCAAAAGACATGGACTCAAGCTCTCTCAATGTAATTCCTTCTTATTCTATCTCTCCAGTATGTTTAATTCTCCAAGTTCAGTTCTTCAGCTGTTCAACTAGCTTATGCAAAGAGAGATAGCTTCTTTTTATAGAGGAAAAGGAGGAGGTTAGAATCCCTACAAAGGTGGGAGGGAGGCCTATCCTTTAGGGAGTTCCCATAAGAGGTGGAAACCATAAACTAAAGGAAGGATTATGTGGTTTTTCAGTTCAACCACTCCCAATGACTCATCCTCGAGGTGGTTGGAGTGGAATATCCGCCTCTATTTTTAAAAAACATTCCATAAACAGCTTGGTGCGGGTGGCAAACTAGGACAGAGCGCCAGCTAGTGTAGGGCCCAGTGTTAATCTTCCTCTTCGGCGCGAGGGCATAAATGACTACTCGCGCTAAGGCAAAAACAAGGGTTTTTGAGTCTCTGCTCAAGGAATTTTCAAGAGAAGGAATATTACTCTCATGCAAAGGGATACAATGATGGTCTTTGCAAGTCATCACACTACTTATTGATCACGGAAATGACCCTCCAATGGGCGAGATGGGGATTGTAGGGATAGAGACAAAATGTTGTGTAACACTCTCCAAATTGAGAGACCTAGTAGTGACTCCATCATTCGACCACTCCCAAAAGGTTTTCTTTGGAAATCGTCCTATAATTTGAATGCAAGAGCTGCACAACACTACAATATTGTAGAATATCTAGCTCAAGCACCTTTGGTGATGTCAGCTTTGGAGTTCCTTCAGTCATGCTCATCACAACGGAAGTCACTACTCTCCACTATTGGAGGGATTGACCCCGTATATTCTAATATTATTACTTTCGATCTCTATAATTTCATTCCTCGCCTCCATCTCAGGTAGCTTTTATGATTCAAGTTACTATAATGGGAAAGAATATTCATCAGAATATCGTTGATGAAGGTGCTTCGACTTGCATCATGTCTGTCACATGTTGGAAAGCCATCGGCTCTCCCCCATTGAGCCAGTCCCTGAATACCTTGGAAGCTTTCAACAGTAGAGGTTCTCGGCGGTACGGTATTCTCAAGAAATTTCCTGTCCTATAGGAGAGGAAAATGGTAACCATGGAAGTTGAAGTGGTAGACGCCAACCTAAACTATAATATCCTTCTTGGACACAGTTGGATGAACATTATGGTTTTCGTGGTATCAACCCTTTTTCGTGTCCTCTATTTCCCTCGTCAAGGAAAGATTGTGATTGTCGATCAGTTGGCTTTATTCTCCTCTGATTCTTTAACAAGTAACATTTTGTATGTTGGGAATACCGCTACTCCCTATGAGAACATCAGGTCGAGTCTCTTCAAAGAATCATCCCTTATGGGATTTTCTCCACTCCCACCTCCAAATGTCGCCTCCATCAATATGATTTCGTTTGGTCATGATCCATAGATTGTTCCCAACCCCAACCAAATCGATAGCTTTGGTGAAAGTATGCCTCTAAGCCTGGCTGAGCAAATGAATCAAAGTATTGTCACGGCTTTTGAGGCCGCATCTGGAGCCAACGATCATTTGGTTTCCTCTCTAGGCATTTATGTGTAGTCTCCCTGGTTTGGTTCTCGGGAGTCTAATGATCCCTTGAATGAGACTTTCCCCACTGACGAAAGTATTGTGGAGGTAATGTCTCTCGAAGAAACTCCATGGGATGATGGACATCATCGTTCCTCGTTTCTCCCAATCCTAGGTGACATCTCAGGCTGTCTGGAATCCCTTGCTTCGTCTGCGCCGACTGGCCCACTTCAAAATCCGACCTTGATTCATGAAGTGTTGTCTGAATGGAACACGGGAAATATCACTCCAACCATTTTGATCAACATCTCTGTCAAACCAGGGATTGTCGAGAATGTTCATATCGGTGCATCTTCTTCTCCCGATGAGATCAAGATCTCTACTGGGCATTTTCAGGAATTTTGTGATTTCTTCGCGCGGTCATACAAAGAGATGTCTGGCATTGATCCGAGTATCGTTGTGCATGAAATTCCCACCTATCCGGATTCGAAGACCGTTCATCAACGGATTCGTCCTGTACACCCGAGAAAGGCTGCTACCATAAAGGGTGAAGTTGAAAAGCTTCTCAAAGCTGGTTTTATTTATCCTATACCATTGATAGATTGGGTCTCGAATAGTGTTCTTGTTAATAAAACAACAAGGGAAAATTGGGGTTTGCGTTGATTACCGTGATATCAATCAAGCTTGTGCTAAGGAAAATTACCCCACTCCTTTTATCAACTAGATCATTGATGAATGCATCAGGAGTGATATTTATGGACTGTTTCTCTAGCTATAACCAAATTAACATTGCTCCAGTTGATCAACACAAAACCGTGTTTATGTGTCCATGGGGGACATTTTCCTATAAAAATCTCCCTTTTGGCTTGAATAATGTCGTGGCTACCTTCCAATGAGCTATGGTGTATGCTTTTCATGACATTAAGCACATAGTTCAGCCATATCTCGACGAACTTCCTGCTCATTTTGCGAAACGTCGATATCACCTAGAACACCTTAGAGCTATCTTCCTTCCTGTCGACACTATATCAGGTTGAATCCTCATAAGTGTGTCTTCTACGTCGAATCTGGTTGGCTCCTGGGTTTCATGGTATCCAAAGAAAGCATCCACATCGACCCTCTTAAATTCGAGGCAATCATCAATTTGCCTCCTCCCTCTTTTGTTCATCAATTACAAATTTTGCAGGGAAAATCTAATTTCCTCCATCGCTTCATACTGAATTATGCTAAGCTTACCAAATGCTTTACTCTCTTATTGAAAAATGGAATCTCGTTCTTATGGGACGAAATTTCCCAAAGCTCTTTTGATGCATTGAAACGAGCCCTCATCAGTGCTTCACTACTGCATCCTCCCAATTATCACGACGATTACTACCTGTATTTGGTCGTTGCTGACAGCACTATTGGTATGGTGTTGGTTCAAGATGATGACGATGGTTAAGAGTGATGTAGTGTACTACTTGAGCCGCAATCTCTTTGATGTTGAGACTTGTTACACTCATGTAGAGAAACTCGCGTTGGTTGTTGTCCATGTTGTTCAACGTTTTCGTCACTACATTCTCCTACACAAAAAATTGGTGATTTCGGATTGAAACCCCATGACTTAAATTCTCACACGCTATTTTTTTGGGGGTAAGTACTCAAAATGGATTATCGTCCTTCAAGAGTTCGACTTAGAGTTCCCTGCTGCTAAGTCTAATAAATCCCTCATCTTTGTTGAGTTGAATTTTGATCTTCCCACTGCAGATGATCCCACTCCTATTGACGAGTCCATTCCCGCTAAATATCTCTTTCTCATTAGTACTCTTGACCCATGGTATCTGTTAGTGTCCAAATGTTTAATGATCAAATGTACTCTTTCAAGTTTACTTAGTAGTGGTCCTAGGTCTAAATTTCATGTTTCAAGTCAGTTTAAAAATAAAAATTTGTTCACTTAATATGTCTAGGTCTGAAATTCTAATCCCTTCACTCCAATCCTAATCATCATCATTTCATAGGTCATGTCATCCATCAATCATATAGGGTCTGAGGTCATTCACCACACCTTCATTTAGGTCAGAGTCTAGGTCTCATTTGTTTCACCACCATAAGAGTCAATTATGTCATAAAAGAAAGGGAACAAATCTCATTTTCACCATACAAGTCATTTTCATAGGGAGTGAGAAAATATAGGGAAATAATTAAATATCTCCTATCTTCTCACCATCATACTCCATAGCTGCCATGGGTTGAATAAAAATAAGCAAATTTGTGCCAACACTACCTATGCTACACTTCTAGGTGTGCCACGCAGGTGTTGCGCTTTTGGTGTTTCAGCTCCAAATTAGCTCTCCAAGGTTAAAAACCACTACAAAAAGGTTCATACAATTCCTAAACAGTAAGTGGACACCCTCCATACCTCTCTCAAGTCAAAATTCATCAACAAATGAGTGTTTTCCTTCAATAGGTTACCTCCACTATGTTTTTGGTGTTTTTCATATTTTGTTTGTTTCAGCTGATAAAACCCTAATATAACCATCTACAACCTTCATATAACCTTAATACACCATACCCTAACACTCCTATCACTTACAACCCTCTTTTCCTTCAATTTCATTAAAACCTTAATTTTCACTACATTTTGGCAGAAAAACTAGTGAAACCCTATGTTTTGACCTTTTGGGCACCTTTGACATGCCCATTTCCAAACATTCCACTTGAATCCTATAGCCAACCCATCACCCTGCTTCCCCAAATTTTTATGGATTTTTCCCTAACTTCCTACCACTTCATTTATGTCCCTAAAACCACTCTACCACTATCCCCTATTTTCCTAATTTTCCACCTTCCCTATCCACTACATCAAGCTAGGGCTTTCCTTGTTGAAACAAACCATGGGGGGTGACAATAAATTCCATAAGGGAGGTCAAAATTCTAGGTTTGAGCCAACTCATACCCATGGCATCACTTTTATAGCTTCGTGATCAAGCCAGGGTTTACATTGCACGCAAGGATAGTTTGGCTTCAAAATCAGTTTATGAATTAATGGAGATGGATTTTAGAAAACTGAAAGATTTTTTTATAAATCATAGGCCAAGGAACACAAACCTCCTTAATTTAATGCATGGGTGTTATGGTTTGAGAGAAATACTCAACATACAGTTGCTCCAAGTCATTTTCTGCACTTTTGGACAGGTTGTCTTCAAATCAATTTTTCAGGGGTTTGGAGCAGGGGTTTATAGTTCTTGATGACTCCATTCTACAGAAGAAATCCTACACTTTCAAAACACACCACTTCCAACCAAAATATCCTCTAGGAAGGCCTCTAAACTCCCTCTCAAAGTAGGTGCGACGCTTTTGCTCAGAGTGCACTACGCTTCTATAAATTTTGAGTGATCAACTTAAAACTTTTATTATGAAAAAATAGGAAAGTATTTTGGAAAACTGGAGGAATTTTTCGTTCATAACATGTCAAAGAACAAAAACCTCTCTAAGTTTTACAAAAAACGTCATGGTTATAGAGATATTGATCCATCTTTAAGCCCTATTTTTTTTAGATTTTTGGAAATTCCTTTGTTACATTTCTAAGCCAGTTGTTACACTTCTGGGAAGTGTTGTTACGCTTCTGGGAAGTGTTACGTTTCTGTAACTTGGTTTTTCACCTGCAGAAAGGGTCTAGAATTAGTTTTTTGGCTTCAAATCTCTTCAAACAAGCTCAAGGCTTCTGACCATTATTCTTTGGACCCCTCACAAATAGTAATTCATTACTCTCATACCCTCCCTTGGTCAAGCTCTCAAGTTTGTGATTAATTTTCATGCTCACTCCATATTTCACTATGTCATCACTTCTTCATGTAATTCAAAGATTCTAGTTGAATAAACCCTAACCCTACAATCTAGCACTACCCTACACCTCCCATATACCTCATACTTTCATTTCCCACCATCCATACCCTCTATAATAGTAATTTTCATGAAATCCTAAATTCTAGCTAATTTTCACAGTGATAACTTGGAAATTTCTTGTGTTTTCTTGATTTCACCACCATCCTTACCTTCATTCACTTAATTTCACCCACAACATGGAGCTAACATGCCATTCTATCTACTGATTTTTTTGTATAATTTTACCTAGCTCCATAACCCTCCATCTCACCCTCTAAACCTACCCCATCCCTACACTCTATTTTTCCAGATTTCACTACATATACCCATCCCATAAACATAGTAGGGTTTTCATCCTTTCAATGATAAAAAATATGGAGAGTGAGAATAATAGCTTCAAGGGAGGGTGCCACCTCAGGTTAGAACCTTTCACTATGCACGAAATCAATGCTTCACCCTTGGCCAAAAGATGTTTTGAGAGGACTGGATGTTTGAGGTTCTGTGAAAATCTCATGGAGGAAGGATATCATCTTCCACTGAAAAAATTATTTGCCACAAGATTCAGCATGGGAAAGATTAAATGCAATACATGGAGGCTTAAACACAACCAAGAAGGTGAAAAACAAGAGGCCTTTAAAGGGCGCTGGAGCTAGAAAGACAGTCAGCTCATCCACCTGAAGAGTTGACCTTTGATGAGCTTATAGCCATGGATATTAATGAATACAAATAGCTTTGGTTGTCAAGGGTAAATGGTAATTTTGAGAAGCTCTTGAAGAGGGCTAAGAGAGACAATAATCTACAAAGACACATGGCAAACCATTATCGCACCAGGAACACAATTTCTCAAATAAGGCTGAAACAATTTAAGAAAAGGCTAAAAGAAGTACAAATGAAGCTTAAAGAGAAGGATAGCTTGGAATTTTTGGTTGAAGCTTCTTTGGATATTTAGCCAATCACTCACAGGTGATACATAACCAATTTTGAGAAGTTTTGATCAATTTTGGTATTTTTTGTGATTTTTGCATAATTTTGGAAATTCCTTATTGCAAAAGGGTAACAAAATTTTGTTATGCTTATTTTTGGGGCATCCAAATGATGATTTATTTACATATATGGATGTATTTGGATGATTATATCACATATCAGGACCCCCGTGGCATGAAAAGATTTAATTTTGGAGAATATGCTCAAAAATCTCTCATTTTTCATGTTTCTACCAACTTTTTGGAGCATCTGTTACGCTTTTGGAGTAACCTTGGGAGAATGGATTTATGGAGGCCTTCCCGTGGGTAATTTTTCCAAATTCAAGATGTTCTAGAAACTAGACACACACGGATAGTTGACCGTTCTTTCATAAGTGGATTTGGACTCCTAAAAGTGTCTCCAAAATTCTGTTACACTTCTGCAAATTTTTGTTACCCTTCTGTCAGAAATATCACAAATCAGCATTGGATTCCTCAGGAGACTTGTCAAGCTTAAAAATTGTCACAAATTCAAGGCTTTGTTGTCCTATGAGTTGGAATTAGGAGTTTTTTTTTGCCTCCTATCATGAGCGAATATGTAATTAATGTAAAGGACAAACACTCCTAGTTCATAGCTAAAATTCAGGGAATGGTTTCTAACCTCCCTAGAACCTAGGAAATGACTCATCTTGTGTATTTATGGTCCATTTTGGATGGTATTTCGACTTGATGAGGTGCCATAGTCCATAATTTCTATAAGTAGACTCTCTTTAGTCTTTTGTTGGGTTGGATACTCTCATATTGCAATGGAGCTCTTGTAATCAATAATTTGGAATGAAATCATAGACAAATTTGTAGAACTTGTGTTGAGATACTTGTGGTATGCATTGGAGAATTTTTTTCTTCTTATGTATGTTTATCAATTCATGTTTATTGATATATCTTCTTCTTTCATATATGTTTTTCTTTTAATTTTATGAGCAGAAATCATGTTTGTTCATGCTCTGTTTTAGATGATATTTACATTGCTATGTCTATTTGCTTCTAAATGAATGAATTCACATCAATGCTCATTCAAACTCTCTTTCATTTCATCATATACTCAATATCCTTTTAAAATTCTTTCAAACTTCCTATCTAGCCTCGCATATTCTCTACAAATTGACCTTGGAATTCATACCTAAAAACCCTTGACCTAGCCTTCTCACTGACTTTCCTATCCAGCACTTAAAATATCAAACAAAATCCTATTTATTGAGATTACATACCTAGCCTAATATCATTAGATATTAATTAATTCCTTTGACTACAAAAGTGACAACGAGAGAGCCCTATCTAGTCCTGGTAGGGCTAGCTACCTGACCTAAAGCATGCTTCGTGGTTACCCTCCTTCGCTCCAGTCACAACCTTGGGAAGTAGGGGAGAGTGATAACATTCTTGGTGTCGTTGCCTGGGAGCGAAGGTTAAATATTTCCTAGGAAAGAACGAAAAATATTAGATCTTATTGCTGATGGTGAACAATGGTTGGGCATAAGAAAGGTTGTGCATCTTTCACCTAGCGACTCCAATGACAAAGAATCCAAAGGTTGAGAGTTTTCATGGTGACTCCATTTTTCAAAAACCAGTAGCTTGAAGAGCTTTTTGGTGACTTCAATGTTTTCAAGATGGATTCAACTACTAGAAGGTATGCCCCTATGAATCGTGCTCACATTCCTGGTTTTCCAAATCGAATTCCTTGCATAGACTGGAAAACTTATCTGCCCAAATTCATATATGGAAATGAGGATGAGGCTATTCTGCATCTAATAAAATTTCATTGGCATATACATAAGCTTGAGATTGAGTTTCCTAAGGATTGCTTAATGAAAATGTTTATGGATACCCTGGAAGGGAAAGAAATATCATGGTATGAAGGGTTGAAGCTAGGTAGCTTGTTCTCTCTTAAAGATTTCGTTAATTGCTTTTGAATACTGCGGGAAACCTTACTCTTCTTTTTCATTGTTTCAAGACCGTTGGTGATTTTTTTTGAGGGTTTTGTTCGCTGATGCTCAACTTAGTGTTCCTAAATTGAGGTCCTAAATTATCAGCCAGGGTCAGTAAACTGCTGAAGTGAGGTGCATTATATGTGCCTAGGTATCTATTTCTCACTACGTTGTGTTTATTGTTTTTATGATGTTTTTGGTTTTGTGGTTTTATGTTAAGAAGGAAAAGAACTAAGTGTTGAAAAAGAACAATTGTTGGTCACACTAAAAACAGAGAAAAACCTATTGACAAAATTATATGTGCCATTCAAAAAATGCTGAACTTTGACAATAACTCATAACAGTGAACTAATAAGTTAAGATGAATTCAATAACTCATAACATAAACTCAATAACTCATAACATAAACTAAATCCAATTCATTCGTTAGGAATATGTTGGAATAGCTTGAGAAAAGGATGAGTTGAATGCAGTGAGGTTCTAAGTAAACAACAACCTACAATGTCACAGGGAAGATCTTATCCATGGCTAGAAATCTGTTTGAATACATTTGGAAAAGATAGTCTGCAATACAATGAGGAACTCTACCTTAAATTAACCTATGATACTGCAATTATTCCATTCTGCAACTTAAATTTTCACTACTAAGCCTTATTCAGAAATTAGAAGTCTTTTGGAATAGTTTTGGGAAAAAGGCTATTTGCACAATTGTAAGAGATTTTAGAACAGTCAAGGCCTTGAACTGATATCACTAATTCATGTCTGTATGGTGATATGTTGGAAGAGATTAATAACAAGAGTAGTTTCGTAAATAATGAAGGCCTTAGTCTAATAGAACAGAACCATCATGCAACTAACTAATGAAACTTGAAATACATTAGGCAAAACTGAACAAGAATGCAATCAATCAAACTTGAAACACAGTGACCACAACTGAACTAGAATGCAATTAATCAAGCTTGAAATACATTAAACAAAGTCAAACTAGAATTCCATTAACCTAACTTGGAATACAGTGAACAGAAACTAAACTAGTGCACCATTAATCTCTGGAGTACTACAACTATACTTATAATGCAACTAATCACTGAAATGTTTCAGCTCTGTCTCATTCAGGGTTAGTGGTTTTTTGGAATAATTCATAGAATAGGATTGGCTGTAACATGTGATGTAAATGAGCATAAAACCATACATTTCAACAAAACGCAGTAAGCTCTGAAACACCACAGCTATGTCTCATCTAGAGTTAGTGATATTTTGGAAGAGATTAATAAGAACAAGACTAGCTGTAACAACTGATGTAATTGAGCACAAAAACATAAAGTTCAAAGAAATGAAACTAACTCCTAAAATACTACAGCTATACCTCATTAAATATTAGTGATATTTTGGAATAATTCGTAAGAAAAAGACTAAACTGTAGCATCCAATGCAAGTGAATGTAAAACACAAAGTTCAGAAAATTGCTTAAACTAGGAATGCAACAAGGCTAAAGTTACTTATCTAAACCATATGAACAAAGATTCTCAGGTAGAAGGGGCCCTCTACCACCGGATTAGCACACAAACCTACTCAACATTGACTCAGCTCTTGCAATAAAGTGATGCCTCTTTCATTAAAGGAGAAATTCTTCAAAAAAATAGAGTATTACGGTCTTCTGAGATCTAGCAACAAAACAAAATCTAGCTAGCCGTCGGTCTCCTGAGCCATACTTATAAAAAAATTACATAACCGTCTTTGAGATAACATAGGGATAGGTCTCTTTCCAAATTAAAATCAAAGTAGGACTCTGGTGAAAGCCTCGTATTCTGCTTAAGGACATCTTTATAGTCCTTGTCCTAGTAGGAATCTACTTCCTAGTTTTGATCTCTTCCACATGCATAACCACCTGTAGACTCAAGCTTAGACTTCGTGGAGAGCAAGAAATGATGGGGGAGTGATGTGGAATATGACCATATGCGTTTTTCCTTGAGGTGACACCTGGAACCTGCGTGAACATGAAGATAGCTGCAGAATAGGCGGCGCTCCTAAGAATGAGTAGTTATTATTTAAGATCTAGTAAATTACTACAACAACAAAATCATGAAAACATAGCAATTTAATTAAGTATATATTCTTAAAACAATCATAATCAATCATAGTGATCATTTAAGCATAATATGAGTGATGAGGACGAAATGAAGTGAAATGTGGTGAAAGAAGAAGGGACATCTTTGGGGCTCAATAGGTTTTATTCAATATCTTAAAAGTCGTGATGATTTAGAATGTATGGATGATGAGGATATTTTAGAGGCACTTTATGAGTTCTCGTCTCAGGTTAGTTTTCATGATGTGCAAGAAGGTTTCCAACAAGAAGATGTGAATTTTTTGCTTGAAGATGAACTGGATCATCACTTTGACAGTCAAGTCACACCCCATGAAATAAATCAGTAGCTTGATGTATACATCCATGTTCCTTCTCCTGAGACCAAAGATAACATTCAATAACCTTTCCAATCTTTCAGTGATAAAGAAGAACATGAGGATGCTCAGTTACAAGATATTCACTTTGTTCATTTTCTGAACCCTTATTTCAAGAGGATAATACCCAAGAAATCACTGATAATTCTCAAGCATGTGGGAAACTTTCTGAGCAATATGAAAAAGGGCAAGGGCAAGTAGAATTTTATGTCAATTATGATTTTTTCATTATGAGGAGGAGGTTGATCCCTTGAGTACACTTGAAGGCTATTATGAGGATCTCTTTGTAAATAATGAGAAACAAATTTTTGATACACAAGTTGTTGTCCCATAATGTCTTGTTGCATATTTAAATGATCAAAAATATATGTTTATGCATAATGATATGATTTCTCCTATTGAATATTTTCAAGAAAATTCAGAGTCTTGTCCTGGGAATGATGTTACAAATCAAGGTATGAAACAGGGACAGATTGCAGTTGTAAATGAAGAAGATGCTTATTTTTCTGTTGGTCTTCAAAATGAGCTTATATTTCATGATTTTGAAGATCTGTTGGCCAGTCATTTACAACCATCGAGAAAATTTATTTTCACAACAGTTTTGGATAATGGGGGTCTTTTCAAATGGAAGTTTGAGTTGCCATTTACTCAATCTTTCTTTATTCCTGGTGGTACTGAATACAAGCATCAGTCGGGTAATAATTTACTTGATTGGTTACATTGGATATTCGAAATCACTAAATCAAGTGATTTATGGATTAGTTAGAGTAGGCAAGGTGTGATGAAAAAGCTCAAAATTCTGAACATATTTTCCAGTGTCAATTTCCAGTAAATTTTGCAGTTGATGTTGTACAGTTTAGTTTTCAGTTTGATTTGAATTAGTTTGAATATTGTAGCTGCAGTGACTCCATTTCCCAATGGATGAGGCTACTTGGTATATGATTTTCTTGACACCTCCTAAAGGAGTTTCCATCCCCAGCTAGAGCCAATTTTAGTGTCCAAATTTTCAGTGACCAAATGTACTCTTTCAGGTTTACTTAGTAGTGGTCCTAGGTCAAAATTTCATGTTTCAAGTCAGTTTTCAAATAAAATTTTGTTCACTGAATATGTCTAGGTCTGAAATGCTACTCCCTTCACTCCATTTATGATCATCATCATTTCAGAGGTCATGTAATCCATCAATCATCTAGGGTCTGAGGTCACTCACCACACCTTCATTTAGGTCAAAGTCTAGGTCTCATTTGTTTCGCCACCATAAGAGTTAATTATGTCATAAAAGAAAGCGAACAAATCTCATTTTCACCATACAAGTCATTTCATAGGGAGTAATAAAATATATGGAAATAATTAAATATCTCCTCTCTTCTCACCATCATACTCCGCAACTGCCATGGGTTGAATAAAAATAAGCAAATTTGTGCCAACACTACCTATGTTATGCTTCTGGGTGTGTTGTGCAGGTGCTGCGCTTTTGGTGTTTGAGATCCAAATCAATTCTCCAAGGTTCAAAACCACTAAAAAAAGGTTCACACGCTTCCTAAACAGTAATTGGACACACTCCATACCTCTCTCAAGTCAAAATTCGTCAGCAGATGAGTGGTTCCTTCATTAGGTTACCTCCATTATGATTTTGGTGGTTTTCATCTTTCGCTTGTTTCAGCTGATAAAACCATAATATAACCATCTGCAACCTTCATATAACCTTCATACACCATACCCTAACATCTCGTATCGCTTACAACCCTCTTTTCCATCAATTTCATTAAAACCCTAATTTCACTACATTTTGGCAGAAAAACTAGTGAAACCTTGTGTTTTGACCTTTTGGGCACCTTTCACATGCCCATTCCCAAACATTCCACTTTCATCCTGTAGAAAACTCATCACCCCACTTCCCCAAATTTTTATGGATTTTTCCCTAACTTCCTTCCACTTCATTTCTATCCTTAAAACCACTCTACCACTATCCCCTATTTTCCTAATTTTCCACCTTCCCTATCCACTACATAAAGCTAGGGCTTTCCTTGTTGAAAAAAATCATGGAGGGTGAGAATAAGGTCCATAAAGGAGGTCACCATTCTAAGTTTGAGCCAAATCAGACCCATGGCATCATTTTTAGAGCTTCGTGATCAAGCCAGGGTTTGCATTGCACAGAGGGAAATTTTGGCTTCAAAATCAGTTTCTGAAATAATGGAGATGAATTTGACGAAAGTGAAAGAGGTGTTTTTCAATCATAGGAAAAATAACAAAAAAATCCTTCATTTTATGCACAGGTGTTATTTTTTGAGAGAAATACTCAAAATATTGTTGCTCCGGGTCATTTTCTGCACTTTTTGACAAGTTGTCTTCAAATCAAAATTTTCAGGAGTTTGGAGCATGGTTTTGCAATGCTTGATGACTCCATTTTGTAGCATACATACTACTATTTCCAACCATACAAATTCCAGCACAAAAATCCTCTTGGAATTCCTCCAAACTCTCTGTCAAAGTAGGCGCTACGCGTCTGCTCAAAGTACTCTACGCTTATGCAAATTTTGAGTGATCAACTTCAAACCTGGATTCTAAGAAAATGGGAAAGTATTTTGGAAAACTAGAGGAGTTTTCAATTCATAGCATGCCAGAGAAGAAAAACCTCTCTTCATTTTTCAAAAAACGTTATGGTTAGAGAGATATTGATCCATATTTAAGCCTTATTTTTGCATATTTTTGGCAATTTCTTTGTTACGTTTCTGAGCCAGTTGTTACGCTTCTGCAAAGTGTTGTTACGCTTCTAGGAGGTGTTGTTACACTCATGGGAAGTGTTTTTAATTTTTTTTGTGCTTCTGTAACTTGGTTTTTCACCTCCATAAAGGGCCCATAATTAGGTTTTTGGCTTAAAATCTCTTCAAACAAGCTCAAGGCTTGTGACCATTACTCTTTGGACCCCTCAAAAATAGTAAGTCATTACTCTCATACCCTCCTTTGGTCAAGTTATAAAGTTTGTGATTCATATTCATGCTCACTTCATATTTCACTATGTTATCACTTCTTCATGTCATTCAAAGACTCTAGTTGAATAAACCCTAACCCTACAATCTAGCACTACCCTACACCTCCCATATACATCATACTCTCATTTCCCACAATCCATACCCTCCATAATAGTAATTTTCATGAAACCTAACATTTTAGCTAATTTTCACAATGATAAATTGGAAATTTCCTGTGTTTTATTGATTTCACCACCCTCCTTACATCCATTTCACTTCATTTCACCCACAACATGGAGCTAAAATGCCATCCTATCTATTGAATTTTTTGTAGAATTTTCCCTAGCTCCATAACCCTCCATTTCACCCTCTAAACCTACCCCATCCCTAACACTGTTTTTTCAATATTTCACTACATATACCCATCCCATCAACATACTAGGGTTTTCATCCTTTCAGTGATAAACAAGATGGAGATGAGAATAAGAGATTCAATGGAGGGTGCTACCTCAGGTTGTAACCTTTCACTATGCACGGAATCAATGCTTCACCCTTGGCCAAAAGATGTTTTGAGAGGACTGGATGGTTAAGGTTCTATGAAAATCTCATGGAGGAACGATATCATCTTCAACTGGAAAAATTATTTGCTACAAGTTTCAGAATGGGAAAGATCAAATGCAGGACATGGAGGCTGAAACAAAACCAAGAAGGCCAAAAACAAGAGGCCTCAAAAGGGCGCTAGAGTTAGAAAGACAATCATCTCATCCACCTGAAGAGTTGACATTTGATGAGATTATAGCCATGGATATTAATGAAGGAAGAGAGATTTGGTTGTCAAGGTTAAATGAGCATTTGGAGAAGCTCTTGAAGAGGACTAAGAGGGACAATAAGCTGCAAAGACACATGGAAAACCATTATCGCACCAGGAAGACAATTTCTCAAATAAGGTTGAAACAATTGAAGAAAAGGCTAAAAGAAGCACAAATGAAACTTAAAGAGAAGGCCCAGCTTGGACTTGTTGGTTGAAGCTTATTTGGCTATTTAGCCCATCAGTCACAGGTGCTACAGAACCAATTTTGAGAATTTTTGATCAATTTTGGTACTTTTTGTGATTTTTGCACAATTCTGGAAATTCCTCATTACAGAAGGGTAACAAAAATTTTCTACGCTTATTTTGGGGGCATCCAAATGATGATTTATTTACATGGATGGATTTATTTTGAGGAGTAAATCAGAGCTCAGGAACCCCCATGGCATGACAAGCTATAGTTTTGGAGAAAAAGCTCAAAAATCACCCATTTTTCATGTTTTTGCCACCTTTTTGGAGCTTTTGTTACGCTTTTGGAGTAAGCTTGGGAGAATGGATTTTTGGAGGCCTTCATGTGGTTCATTTTGAAAAATTAAATATGTTCTAGAAACTAGAAATGCAGGGATAGTTGACCGTTCTTTCAGAAGTGGATTTGAACTCCAAAAGTGCCTCCAAATTTCTATTATGTTTCTGCAAATTTTGGCTACCCTTATGTTAGAAATGTCACAAATGAGCATTGGATTCTCAGGACACTTTTCAAGCTCAAAAATTGTCACAAATTCAAGGTTTTTTGTATTGTTATTTTGCATTAGAGTTATTGAGTTGGTTTTTTCCTCCTACCATGAGGGAATATGTAGTTAATGTAAGGGACAAACACTCCTAGTTCATAGCTTAAATTCAGGGAATGGTTTCTAACCTCCCTAGAATCTAGGAAATAACTCATATTGTGTATTTATGATCCATTTTGGATGGTTGAGGTTTCATAGTCCATATTTTCTATATTTATACTCTCTTCAGTCTTTTGTTGGGTTGGATAGTCTCATGTTGTAGTGGAGCTCTTGTAATAAGCAATTTGGAATGAAATCAGAGACATATTTGCAAAAATTGTGTTGAGATACTTATGGTATGCATTGGATCATCTGTTCTACTTATGTATGTTTATCAATTCATGCTTAATGATATATCTTATTCTTTCATATATGTTTATCTTGTAAGTTTATGATCAGAAATCTTGTTTTTTCATGCTTTGTTTTAGACAATATTTACATTGTCATGTCTATTTGATTATAAATGAGTGAATTCACATTAGTGCTCATTCAAAATCTCTTTCATTTCATCCTATACTCAATGAACTTTTAAAATTCTTTCAAACTAGCTATCTAGCCTCACAAATTCTCTACAAATTGACCTTGGAATTCAAACCTAAAAACCCTTGACCTAGCCTTCTCACTGGCTTTTCTATCCAGCACTTAAAATACCAAACAAAATCCTATTTACTGAGCTTACATACCTAGCCTAAGATCATTAGATATTCATTCATTCCTTTGAATGCAAAAGTGACAATGAGAGAGCCCTCTATGGTCCTGGTAGGGCTAGCTACCTAACCTAAAGCCTGATCTGTGGTTACCTTCCTTCGCTCCTTTCACAGCCTTGGGAAGTAGGGGGACTGATAAAAATATGGATACATCATTGTCTATCTCTAGACCCAAATTTTCAACCAAATCTATTGCACTCTGAGCAACAAGAGATTCGCTACTAGCCCCAACCTTACCGTATCGTTGGAGACACCCTATATCGCACTGGTATTGACTATGTCCTCTGTCGATGTTTGACTCTCGAGGAGGCTAAGAAAGATCTCAATGAATTCTACTCAAGGGCTTGTGGTGGTTACATGTCCGGTTATGATACCGCCCAAAAGATCCTTCGCACGGGGTATTTTTTGTCTTCTACTTTTAAAGAATGCATTGTTGCAGTGCGAAAATGCGATAACTGCCAGATCTACTCTCAAAAAGAGCATGCCCCACCCTCAACCTTGAACCTAGTTGTGACCATTGGAAATTTTGTGAAATTGGGCATATATTTCATGAATTGTAACCCTTGCACGGCTGGGGGGCATGATTATATCAACATTTCCATCAATTATTTCACTAAATGGGCTGGAGTGATGCCTACATACGATAATGAAGGTCTAAATGTGACGCAATTCATGTTTAATCATATCATAGCTCGGTTTGGTGTCCCGAAAGTGATTTTCACTGATCATGGCTCTCATTTTTGTAATCATATGATGATAGAGCTCACTGCTCAATTGGGGTTATGTCACGATAGCTCCACCCCCTCTTATCCACAGGCCAATGGTCAGGTTGAGGTTGTCAACAAAGTCTTCATGATTATGCTTCAGCGCACCATTGGGAAGCACAAATGAGATTGGCACCTCATGTTCTTCTCAACTCATTGGGTGCACCGAACCTCTACTAAGACCACCACTGTATTCACACCATTCTAATTGGTGTATGGTCTAGAGGCCACACTCTTGATTGAGTGTGAAATTCCTTCTCTGAAGCTAGCTATCAAACTACTTCCTAGTACTTCGCTAGAAGAGGAATGTTTGTTGTACCTCGAGCGTCTCTATGAGACCCGTGGGCTTGCTACTTTATTTCTTGAAGCACAGAAAAGACGAGTTAAAGTTAAATATGACAAATCTATAAACCCTCGAGTTTTCTCTGAAGGAGACTTGGTCTTGCTTTATGACCAAGCCCATGATAAATTGGGGGTAGGAAAACTCCATCCAATGTGGCATATATCATTCAACGAGTATTGGAATGAGGAGCCTATGAGCTAGAATATTACGAAGGAAATCTATTGGTTGAGCCTCGAAATGGGCTTTATCTGAAAAAATATTACGCTTGATCATAAGTGTGATACTTTTTACATTATTGTTTTATTCATTAGTGTGCTTTGATTGGATTTTTGGTGTGATTGTTTGCTTTGCAAGCATGTTTCCTTTGCTCACCTTGTGTTTCACTTGGTTTGCAAATGACTTCGAATCATTACGTTGGTTTTTCTAATGGCGCTTGTCGTAATACACGGAACTTGTCTTCCGCAGCATGGGCACTCTTTGCCCTTGATGGCAAGTTGATTAATTTACAAGGTTTTTTTTTTAGTCAAATAACTAACAATATTGTCAAATATATTGCGGTGATCGAGTTATTATCGAATGCCATTGATCTCAGGATTAGATATTTGGTTGTCAATTTAGACTCACAACTCGCTGTGTTACAATTAAATGGTCATTATTTTGTGCGAAATCCTCAAATTTTTCATATGTATTTGGGTGTTCGATTATTGGAAAGGAATTTTGATTTTATCACATATCAACATATTCCAAGATGTTTAAACACATTAACAGATACATTAGCAAATCATGTATTAGATAGACATTTGCGTAATATGTAAAAACCAAAACATCATCATGATACAAAAGTAGTCGTACAAACATGCATATATATATATATATATATATATCGGGTCTGTCAAGTGTGTTATATCCAAAATCTCAAAAAATATGTGTTTTGTTACAAAAATGGCTCCCCGAGCCTACATCAGTGAAAAAATGTAAAAACAAGGTTTTTATCCACCCACATGGTTCTCATGGTAGCAGGTGACTGCTCGAATAAATCGCCAAAGTAATCGACGTAGTCTATCTGGAACTCTGACCATATGCCATTAGAGGCAGAGGAATCTCATCAAAAGTAGCATACTCTGGGATGCCTCTCGTAAGGCCAACCAAGTTCCGCTCTAACTTAGCTAGTGTATCTACTCCTTCCTCACAAGGATCATCCTCTACCAGGTGGGCTACCGTCCGCGCAATTAGTGACATACCAGGCGGTATCTGAGGACCCATATCTGTCAAAACTTCATAAGTTTACATTTCATAATCCATAACAAAAAAATTCAAAAAGTAAAAAATATTAAAAAAAAAACATTACCTGCATTGTTCCACTGTGTGCCTGGTGGAATAGGAAGATATGGATCTCCTTTGAAGTCGATGTCGACATATGCATAGTCTTCAACCACGATTAGTTGACAACGTATCCAACTGAAAAAGGTTGTCAAGAAATGCATCTGTTGGCCCCCACCCTGTCGGGGCATGATATCGAACCATCTTATCAACCTCAGGTCCCTCGGGGATGGATCATGGATCTCTAACCACTGGTACTGAAACAATGGTACTCTCTCTAAAAAGAAGGTCAGCAAAATGGACCTGTACCCGAAATGTTTCAGCCGCCCTATCTAGCACTTGGTCAAATGGATCTTCATATTGGTCAATAACCCCTCACACCAGTTAAACATTTTTGGGGCCAAACAGTCCATTGTGTACTGGAACTGAGATTTTGTTTCCTCATGCAACGCCTAGGCTCCTGCCACTCTAGTTATCCAGTGGAGAATTGTGTGCAAGGGAAGCACTCTGATAGATGAAATATCTACCTCCCAGCTCTCAGTTTTTCGAGCCCCAGGACAATGTCTCTGAATGAGCATGTTGGTACTCTCACCCCCAGCGTGAGATCCAAATATTTGGATCCTATCCCCTCTCTTGGACAAACCAGTAATGAAATATATTTCCATCACATCTAATTCCAACTCTTGGTCCCCAATGACAAATATTTTTTGGTCCACATCCCATATACTAATCAAATATTGAAGCAGATCTAATTGAGCTCTCAGCCCGGATATTTGAAAGAATTTCAACAAGCCACAATTGGGCAATGCATTGAAGTAATTTTGGTCTTGCAATGCTTGGTGTGCTTCCACCTCGTGGCCTCGTTCTTTCCATTCAATCGACATCTTTGAGCAAAAAACTTGCAAAACATGTTTAAATGGAATTTTAGGAGATTTCACTGGAGTAATTTTGGAAATTATCCATAGATATGGGTGGATTTATTGTTTCAAAATCCTCCTCGCAGCCAATGTGATTGTTCGAATTAATTTGGCACTAGTGGCGCGCTACCCTAACGAGCTAAACGCGACTAGCGCCACCCCGATAGCCCGAAATCACGTTGGTCGAGAGCGATTTTGAGGCTTAAAATCATCCCCCCAAATCTCCCTATTTCTAAAAACAAATGATAAATGAATGGAATTAAAATGAAGATGAGGCTTAGATCTCCTACCTGACACTGACATATCGATGAATGGTGTCTTAGATCGGCTACACCACTAATTTGAAATTCGGAAGGAAAATGAACAAAATGCTCTTCTCAAAATAGAAAGGTGAAAATGAATTTACATTTTGGTCTATTTATAGATTTTTGAAAAAAAATCGCTATTATTTTTCCTCGATACCAGTGATGTTTGTTGTTTTTGTGTAGTAACAGGACTTTCACACTATTGGTGATTATTTCTAATGCTTGAACGATTTGTATTTAATCTCTTTTTCGAGCTCGGTAAATGTTTACGAAAAAAGAACCCCCCTGGAGTGTTACACAGTATTTTGTCACCTTCCCTACAATCCCCATCCCGAACATTGGAGGACCATTGTAGTGACCCCTATGTACTGTCATACATTGCCATAAATTTCATTTCACCCCTTGGCATGTCAGGAACATGATCTTTGTTGATCATTCCTCAAGCAGACCCTCATAAACCTTTGCTTTTGGGTCGGCACTGGTAGGTAGTTATTTCCTCGTGCCCATGAAAAAATTAACCATGAGCCTCACGCCAATCATTGCTCTGTCTTAGAAGGGCACTCGCGCTAAGCTGCTTTTGGAATTATTTTAAAATTGAAATGAAGCTTCTATGGTTTAACAGCTTCATGAGCGAAGTCATGGTTATTTGTTCGACTGGATCAAGTCCTGTTTCTCCCTTTGGCCTATTAGTTTCTACAAATGTGCAACTCCCAAAAGGGATAGACCTCTACTTGACCTTATGTGGATCCCAAACCTCCTCCTCCTCTCCTATAAATTATTCTTCCTCACATTGATTCAGCTAGTTGAACAGTCATTAGTTATAGTTGGTGTGTTGAAGAGATCAAAGAAGAGCCCATCGTTGTGAGAGAGAGCTTAAGCCCACTAACTCATTGAGCCGAATGACCAGCGAATGCTTGAGACGAGCCCAAATTAACCTATCGAAGGAGATCTACAACGTCAAGGCATAGGTTGTAAACTTATTTTTTATATATCAATATTACATGACTGGTTTCTAGTTCCAATTTTTCTTCCATTTATATTCGAAATGTCTAACTCTCCTTGACTAGTTGGATAGTTGTAGATTGATATATATGTTTGTATGATGTCAATGTTTGTTTGATATTTTTTCAGGTGCATGGACGTCTTCACCAACGGAGCGCAAGACATGAAGATAAAGATCAAAGGATCGCTATTGCGTGCCACGACAAAAGCATTGGACTAAGGTAGGCTATATGTTCCAGTCCATATTTCATTTACAAGCTAGGAATTTAGGAATTTAGTGTGTTCCCTTGTTGCTAGACCCACTCTAGGGATAGAGGGATCGCCTCTGTCCGCAGAGGGGATTTTCCTGCATAAAAAATTCGCGACCATACTGGAGATCAGTGTGCCTGTCGTCTCTCGTTGTTTGTTTTGAAGTTTTGCTTGTCTATCCAAATTTGGTCGTATTTTACTTTCTCTGCTTGGTTTTGATTATTTGACTACTTCAAGCTACTCCACCTATTCTCAAAGTGAAAAGCTTGGTTTTTCCTCAGCTTCCCTTTCCTCCTTCCTTGGTTTCCTTACTCGACGTTGTTGTTTTCCTCACATTCGCACCCATTGGCGCGAGTTGCCTTTGGCACGGGTGCGATTTTCCCTATTCAGCACAAATTACTGCTGAACAGTTGCACCGATGCCTGTAGGTTTGATTTTTTGGCTTCTCTCCTGAGTTTCCAGTGTATCTTGCCCTCTGGATTAGTTTTTCTTCCTAGATTAATCCATTTGGATTGGTTCTTGACTTCCCTATCTTTTTCATTTCGGTTGATTATCTCTCATCTGATCAGTGTGGCTTTTTCATCCTAGGGTTTCTAGGTGTCTCGAATCATTTGTTTGGTCACATGTTCGTTGAGTCTCCGAGCTATATATGAGTCATTTTAGTCATTCCTTTTTTCATCTTGTTGTTTGATTTCTTTGTCTTTTCTTTCGATTCTATGTGTTATAGAATTGTCGAACTGTCACCTTGGTGTCCGTTTGACCCTCCCTCTATCGCCCTGAGCATAGATCACATTGCTCATTGAGTCAACTTGAAAGTCCTTTTTCTGCATGAAGAAATGCATGTCTGGTTTTGAGTGTGTTTTACATTCGCTTTGAATTGTTCTCTTTTGGTTTTGATCATTTCGTTCGAAGTTGCTTAAAGTTAGTGTTTGTTTTGTCCTTTTAGTGTAACGTTGCATTATTGCTTCTCACTCATACAAAAGAAAAAATTTTCATTCTTCCTTTCTGTTTGAAAATGAAAAGTACTCTTTTGCATTAGTAGGTTTCTTTTTCATTAGAAAGTGAAAAACAAGAGAAAATTATTTCGTTTTCTACTTTGGTTGCGTTAGTAGCATAAAGGAAAGTGTCCTTGCATTCGATTGATTACTGCTTTGTTGTGAACTTCTATCCCTCTCTTAGCTAGCTTTTCATCAAATTGAAATGATATTCTTTCAGCCATTTAGTTGTGTATTGTAGATTTGAGATTACATTCTGTAAGGTCTTGAAACTGAAACATAATCTCAAGATAAACTATAAAAGTAACTCAATCAACCTAAGGAAGCATTGAAACTTAACGCTCACACTTAGAGGTCTAGGCTTGTGACGTGTTCTGGCATCATTAAACCTAGCAGTTGTTGCTTGCCATCTAGCATTAGACAACACTAGTATGGACTTGTGCTCCCCGTACTGTCGTGTATATAAAGGGAGACCCTCACAGATTGCAATCCTTTATCCATAGGAAGCTGATTCTACCTCCCTGTAACCGTGATACATTAAACACAACATTCGGGGCGACTGCTTGCACGTACGTTAAGTCCTTGGTCATTTCTCTTTAATTTGATCACCAAGGTGTATATTGCAGTTCACGAGAGCTAGGTACACCCTCTTGCCTAGAGTTCCTGAGTAGTCATTTTGATCTTTCCGTGACTCTTTAAAATTTGAAAATATCATCGAGAACTTGTCCTTTCGAGCTCATCCAAACTAAAAGTGACTAGAGTCACCTTTTGTCCTTTTCTTGACTCTTAAAACATGAAAAGGCATATTTTTGTTTTAGTGTCATAAAATTAATTACCCACGTTCACACGCCCATTAAAGTTCTTTTCTTGGTCGGTTCATGAGTGATTCCTTGGTGATTGTTCTTAAAGCCTCGAAGTGATCATCTATTTTCTCTCCTTCTCTTTGGGACAAAGTCACAATGGCGGAACCACCCATTTCATCGTCCTCTTCATTACCTCGTAGTGAAGAGCCTCCCCTCGGGGTCTCTTCGGAGACACCTTTGTCTGTTGGGACTCATAACCTTGAAGGTGTTATCCTCCCAAGTGTTCAACCTCTTGCCACTCGGTCTCCCGCTGAGGATCCATTTGACATCAACTGGCAACCCCCGGATGCTATTTTATTTTTTAGAGAAGATCCCCCTCAACGCTCGGATTCTCCTGCGACACCTTTTTCCATTGCTTTTCCCTCTACCGCTTGCCAGTTGTTCCCTGACATCATGTCTTCATCCAACATGGATGCCAATAGTGAAGGGAATTTTGTTTCTATAGGAGAATATCAGTTCGCTCCTAATAATTTTCCTTATATGGCAACTCAACCTTCCTCACTTCTGGCTAGTTATCATTCTCTGGGGTAGATAATCTTTGGTGCTTCATCCTTGTATCAAAACCCGCTATGGTCAAGTACAACGGATCCTTCTACAGGGTCGTTTGTGTCAGGTCCATCCTCTTCGATTTCCATTATTTCAACGATGGTTACGTCTGTCCCAACCCAGCCCATTTTTTTTATGGCTTCCTCCACACCATCCTCTAGTGTGATTCCATCATTGTTGTCATCTTCTGTTGTTCATGGGATGCATCCCAATGCTTTCGTGATATTTTTTGGGCCCATTGTGAGTGGATCACAACCTCACGAGTCGGGATTCCATCAACCCATTGGTAGTATGCCTATCTCTTCTAATCCTATTCTGGGAGGTTTGTCATACGACCAATATATGATGGCTATTCAACATCAGAATTACCTCCCCCAGAGTTCTCAGCAGATTTCGACATAGGTAAATCTACCGCAATACTACAATGAACATGGGAATCATGTCTACTACCATGGGCCTCGTCCACAAGGTCCATTGTATGTCCAAATGCCACAAGTTATGGTTTGCCCAGACCAGTTTACGTACCAACAAGGACAACCCTATGGTCCACAAGGACAACCCTCTCAGGGACAACCTTCGGTCCAATTGGGACAACACTACGGTCCTACTGGTCAACCTCATGTTCAGCAAGGAGCACCTTATTTTCCTCAAGGGAAAACTTATCCACCCTAGGGCCAACCTTTTTTGCAACCGAACCAACCTTCCATTCAATCAGGCCCATCTATTGTACAACAAGCCCAACCCTCTGTTGGTCAGCCGGGTAAATCTGGTCTTTAGGGACAACCTAGCTTATCTCAACCATCAATTCAACCTGGTTTTCAGGGACAACCTGGTCCACTTCCTTCAGACCAACCTACACCTCAGGGACAACATGTTCAACCTCAATCCTCTGCAACTTTTGGCTTTCAAGTTTTCATGATGACTGGTGTTGCACCCATATCTATTGCTACCAGATCAAAATATTATACCGAACCACGTCAGGCGGTAGGGAAAGAGATTGCAGATGGTCCTCATCCCCCGCCTATTTATGGACCTCTTCACATTGAAAGGCCCAGTCCTGACACCATTGTACAACCACCTTCTAAAGGTGTGCTTCGTAATTCCTTCTATAACCCGAATGCCTGTGTCGCTCAACATTAAAATATTGTTGAGGTTTTGGCTCAGGTGTCGTCTACTTTGTTCACATTGGAGGTGCTTCAGAGCTGTCTGTCACAACGGAAGGCTTTGCTATCCACTATTAGAGGGGTTTACCCCGCCAATTCAAGCCTTATTGCTTTTGATCTGGAAAATTTCATTCCGCGTCTCCCTCACCAGCTTGCTTTAATTATCCAAGTTGGGATTAAAAGTAAGATTATCCATCGAGAAGTCGTGATGAAGTTGCATCTACCTCCATCATGTCCGTTGCATGCTGGAAATCCATTGGTTCTATGGCCCTTAACCAGTCTCCAAATGCTTTATAAGCCTTCGACGGAAGGGAATCTCGCCCTCTTGGTGTCCTCACCAGCTTACCTATAACGTTGGAAGGAAAAATGGTTAATGTCGAGGTTGATGTCATTGACGCCAAGCTCAACTATAATCTTCTCCTCAGTTGCAGTTGGACTCATGCCATGCTATGCATACTGTCCACTCTCTTTTGTGTTCTTTGGTTCCCACACGAAGGAAAGATCATCATTATCGATTAGTTATCCTTTTTCACTTCCACCTCCTTCAAGAGAAATGTTTCGTACATAGACCGTATTCCTGTGCCTTATGAAAGTGTGGGGTCGGGACTTTTCAAAGATCTTTCCCTTATGGGTCTCTTTTCTCTTCCTCCACCAAAAACTGCTCAAGTCAATATGATCTCCACATCTTTTGATCCGTAGATCATCCCTTCACCTGAGCAGGTTGATTTGTTTGGTGACATGATGTCGTTAAGTCCGATATAATTGATTATTGTGAATTTATCTCGGCTTCATCTCCTCCCCCTTCTGATCATACTCCTTCCAATATGTCTCTCGACGCGTATTCTCAATCCCCTTGGCTCGGTGCTTCATATTCTCCTGATCCTTTGAATGAGACGTTTCCAACTGATGAAGCCATTGTGGAAACCATGTCTCTTGAGGAACCTCCCTGGGATGATAGTCATCATCGTTCCTCCTTTCTACCTGGACTTGGGGCCATGTCTACTTGTCTTGAGAATTTTTCTTCCCAATATCCTTCCCATCCACTTCAAACGCCTATATTGACACATAAAGTTTTTGTGGAAGGAAATATGGGCAATATTACTTATACGATGCCTATAGAAATATCCGTTAAACCTGAGTGGTTGAGAACATCCAAATTGGGGTGACCTGTTCTCCTTATGAGATCGAGGTCTATACTAGTCTCTTCTGAGAGTTTCGAGACGTTTTCGTTTGGTCCTACAAGGAAATGCCTGACATTGATCTGAGTATAGTCGTGCACGAGATCCCTACTTACCCTGATGCAAAACCTATTCTCCAATGCCTTTGTCCCGTGCACCCTAGAAAGGCAACTGCCATAAAGGGAGAAGTTGAAAAACTTCTCAAAGTAGGCTTCATTTATCTGATCTCATTGATAGATTGGGTCTCTAACATCGTCCCTATGGATAAAAAGCAGGGTAATATTCGAGTCTGTGTGGACTACCATGATATCAATCATGTTTGTCCTAAGGATAACTATCCCACTCCCTTCATCGACCAGATCATTGAAGAATGTGCTGGGAGTGAGATCTTTTCCCTTATGGACGGGTTCTCTGGCTACAACCAGATCAATATCCTACCAGTTGATCAACATAAGACCACCTTCATCTGTCCATGGGGCACCTTCGCATACAAGAAGCTCCCTTTTGTCCTTAAGAATGTTAGTGCCACATTCCAATGAGCAATGTCCTATGCTTTTCATGATATTAAGCACATTGTTCAACCTTACCTAGATGACCTCCTGGCTCATTCCGCTAAGTGTAAGGATCACCCGAAACACCTTCGTCAAATATTTATTCATTGTAGACGCTACAACATTCGGCTTAATAAACACAAATGTGTCTTCTGCATCGATTCTGGCAGACTCCTTGGGTTTTTCGTTTCTAAACATGGAATTCATCTCGATCCTCTTAAGGTCGAAGCTATTGTTAATCTCCACTCCCCTTCCTCTTTACATCAGTTGTAGAGTTTGCAAGGGAAAGCTAATTTCCTGCGTCGTTTTATACCGAACTATGTTGAATTAGCCAAAGGTTTCACACGATTTCTTAAGCAAGGCGTCTCGTTCCTCTGGGATGAGATTGCCCAAAAATATTTCGATGCACTGAAGACTTTTCTTGTCAACGCTCCTCTTTTGTGTCCCCCGAATTATCATCGCCACTATTCACTCTATTTGGTTGCCACTTTTAGCACTATTTTTAAGAGGACGATGATGGTGATGAGCATGTCATTTATTATTTGAGCCGCAATATTCTTGACACTGAAACACATTATGCCATGTAGATAAATTGGCGTTGGAAAATACTCCAAGTGGATATCTATCCTCCAAGAGTTCGATTTGGAATTCGCTACCGCAAAATTGAAGAATTCATTGGTTTTTGTCGATTTGATATGCTCTTTACCTTTTACCTATACTCCCTCTGGTTCTGAGGAACACATTCTAGATGACACTCTTTTTCTAATTATCACCCTCGATCCATGGTACGATGATATCATCGTTTATCTCCAGACTTCCACTTTCTGGTCTGAGTTGACGAAAGATGCTCGTCGATGTATCCGTCATCATTCGCAACCCTAATGCATAGTCGGAGATACTTTATACCACATCGGAGCTAATTCTATTCTCCGCCGGTGTTTGACCCTCGAGGAAGCTGAAAAGGTACTTAATGACTGCCATTCTGGCGCATGTGGTGGTCACATGTCTAGATATGCTACCGCTCAAAAAATCCTTTGTGCTAGATATTTCTCGCCTACCATTTTCAAAGATTGTATCCTCACTGTCCATAAATGTCACGAGTGCCATATCTACTAGTGCAAGATGCATGCGCCACCCACTCACCTTTATCCTGTCATTACCATTGGTCCCTTCATGAAGTGGGGTATCGATTTTATGACGTGTAACCCTCGCTCAACTGGGGGGCATGGTTATATTATCGTAGCCGTGTACTACTTCACTAAATGGGCTGAAGCAATGCCTAAACTCTCAGTCGACGGTAAGATGACCGCCCAATTTCTTTTCAATCATTTGATTAATAGGTTTGGTGTCCCTGAAGCCATTATCACCGACCATGACTCCCATTTTCGCCATTATATAATGGCTGAGTTGACTACTAAGTTGGGTCTACGTCACGACATATCAACGGTGTACTACCCCCAGGCCAATGGCCAGGTTGAAGTCGTGAACAAGGTTTTAGTCACTATGCTTCAACGTACGATTAGGATGCACAAGTCCAATTGGCATCTCATGTTATTTTTATCTCTCTGGGCTTAACGAACCTCGATGAAGGATGCAACCAGATTCACCCCATTTCATCTTTTTTATGGTCTGGAAGCTACCCTTCAGATTGAATGTGAAATCCCTTCCCTCAAGATAGTTGTCAAATTATTGCCTAACACCTCGTCAGAGGAAGAACATCTTCTATATTTGGAGAGGCTTGATGAAACTCGCTGCTCTAGCCATAGAAGCACTAGAAAAAGCGGGTCAAATCCCACTTTGACTAGACTGTTTCCCCTCGTACCTTCGTAGAAGGAGACTTAGTCCTCTTGTATGACCAAGCTCATGATAAGTTGGGGGTAGGTAAATTCGAACCCATGTGGCATGGGCCCTACATCATCAAGTGTGTTTTGCAAAACGGGGCCTATGAGCCTATTTACTATGAAGGCTATCCTTGGATCAACCCAGAAATGGGTTATATCTCAAAAATATTATGCATGAGTTTCTCGTGCATCCTTTTGTACATAAGTGTGTTTTTAATTTTTGTACATTTTTTGGCTTGGTGTGCTTTGCGAACACTTTTTCCTGCTTATTATGTCTTTTCTTACTGTGTAGATTTCTATCACTCCTTATGTCGGTTTCATTGACGGTGCCTCCCGCAGTACCCATAATTTATCCTCTACAGCTTGGGTGATTTATGATCCTAACGATGAGTTGGTAGACCTTCAAGGTATTTATTTAGGAAAAAAAAAATAACAATGTTGCTGAATACAGTGCAGTCATCGAGCTCCTAACTGAAGTTATTGCCCTCTACATTCATGAATTAATTGTAGACCTAGACTCTCAGCTTGTTGTTCTCTGACTCAATGGGCATTATTTTGTTAGAAACCCTCATATTTTAAGGATGTATTTGCGTGTTCATTTTTTAGAAAGGAATTTTGATTATATCACATATCATTATATTCCCAGAAGAATGAATACGTTAACTGATGTCGTATCCAATATTGTATTAGATAGACATTTGTGAAATTTGTAAAATCAATCATCATTATATAGTAAGATTTAGACAGGAAAATAAGAATATATATATATATATATATATATATATATATATATATATATATCGATTGTTTGCATCCACGTGTGCATCGTAGTTCAAAAAATATGTGTTTTGGTTACATCCCGAGACAACATGTCTCTCAAAAAATATGCAGAAATGAAACCCAAGCATCTAATCCGCATGGTGCTCATGATAGCACGTTACTGCATGTACGACCTGCCTTAGTAGTCGGTGGATGCGGTTATATACTCCTGCAATGTGCCTATGATAAGCACGAGGAACGTCCTTGAATCTCACATATTCTGGGATCCCACTTGTGAGTCCCTCCAAGTTGTGTGTGATCTCTTCTTCCTCGCTTACCTCATCATAAGGGGCTACTTCGAAATCGCGTGGGATGCTCCGTGCTATGGGGGACATCCCTTCAGGTCTCTCTGGGCCAACATCTGCAACACATGGATGAATATCACAACACACTAAAAAATATATAATAATAATAACAATAATAATAATAATTCATAATGCTCATAAAATTCAAAAAATGAGTTTGTACCTAAATCCTTGTCCCAATCATCTCCTTCCGGGAGTGGAAGTTCCGGATCACCCCTGAAATCGATGCCGGTGTACGGCCAATCCTCTACCACGATGCGCTATCGGCGTAGCTAGTCAAAGAATTTTGGTCTCCATGACATGTGTTGACCACCTCCTGATCGAGGGATCAACTCCGCCCAAAAGAACATCTGTGGCTCTCGTGCTAGTGGCATAGGTACTACCACCTCCTGGCCCTGGAATATCGGCAACCATTCCAAGATGAACAGTATCAAAATGGACCCGTATCCAAAAATTTTTAGCTTATCATTTTTGCATTTGGTTAATTGACATTTTAAGTTGATTGTCGTTGCTTCCACGCAATTGAAGATGGTTGGAGCCATGCAATCTATGGAAATTTGAAGCTGTGTCTTTGTAGCTTCATGGGGAGTCTAAGATCTGGAGGCCCAAGTTATAGTATGTAGCACTACCCTCAATACCAAGTTAGGCACTATCTGAATGTCTACTTTGCCACTCTTGGATCCTTTATTTGGTCTAGGGTAGACTCTGTCTATCAGCATGCCCATACTCTCTCCAAGGGCCCGGGTACCTGTCAGCAATGATTTTTCTCCCCTCTGTGACAATCCAGTTATGAAATAAATTTCGAAGACTTATATCTCCAACTCTTGGTCATGAATCATGAATCTTTCCCGATCAGTGTCCCACACACTAATCAAGTACTGCAATAGCTCTAACTGAGCTCTTAAACATAGGGTCATGAAGAATTCCAGGAGCCCGCAGTTTCTCAAGGCATCCATACATGCATTATTTTCCATATCCTCTTCATCCTCTTCGCCATGTTCTCGTTCTTTCCACTCTATGACCATCTTAGCCACTGATTTCTTTTCAAAAACAACAAATGAGGCTATGTTAGCCTCTCAGTAACATTTATAACATTTTTGGCCGACCATTTTTGGAGACAAAGTTTAAACATTGGGTGCGGCATTTGGCGTTGCTGTTTTTCAAACAGAAGCACCGAATGGCACCTTCCCGTTCAAAATTTTTCGGGTTGGGCATGACTCCATGCCCAGAACCCACGTCAACCACCATGGCAAAAATTTTACAAAATCTCCCCAAAACTACATCAAACCATGAAAATAGAAAATAAAAATGGCTTAAATTCCAGATGAAAATCAGAGCTCATACCTAGAGAAAATAGATTCGCAAATCACCTCCTTGATTTCTTGTTGTCAACTCCGCAAGCTCACAGTAAAAAATGGTAAAAATGCTCACAAGAAGGTAAAAAAGTAAAAAGTGGATTTTTTTTACTATTTGCATTATTTTATAACCTTTTCTAAACCCTAATTAGGTTTTTGGCCATATTTTTTGGTTATTTTATTATTTTATCTCGAAAAATGGGTTTTACGTTTGTTTCTTCTGCAGCAACAAGTCGTAAAAAATGACGACAATGAAGAAACGAGTTGTATTTTATCACTTTTTCGGACTCGGTAAAAACACGAAAAAGTCACCCCCATGGAGTCACCTTTCAGCTATTTTCTGACTCTCAAAAATTGAAAATATTGCCAAGACTCTTGTCATTTTGAACTCGTTAAAGGCTGCGACATCTTCCCAGTATACATTTACCCCTTTTTTCGGGCTGGGATAGATTATTTACGAAAGAGGAATACCTTTGTCGAACATGAATAAGAGGTTCTCTCAGGTATTATTTTCTACCTTTTCGGATCTGTGAGACTACCTACGAAAAGGAACCTACTGAAGTTTTCTTTTCTGCTTCTTTTCAAACTCTCTAAACATGAAAAGTCGTCGAGTTTTCCCTTTGTCAAACTCATTAAAACTAAATGACATCGGATTCCTTCATCATGACGTTACTAAGTTCCTCCTTCCTAGGGCTCGTAAAATGTACTAGGATGGATTTTTCCAAAGGACAAGCTTACACGAGAAGCATATGTTATCCCCTTCAAGCTTGTTTCCGAAAAATAATTGGTGTACTCGCCAGAAATGGTGGGGGAAAATGGAACCAGTTCTTAGTCGTGTCGGCAATATGTCACTCTTAAACATGACACTTGTCTACAATTCATGTTGGGTTGGGGACATCCCATATTCTTCAAATTTTCCTCCATGTGTTTGGATTATCCGTTTTGACCTCGCATCTGCTCTTTTCCTTGTCACCGTGACCTCATATCCCTTGATGTCAAATATTGCCAAATTCTGGAGTCGTGTCACCAATATGTTCAAGAGAAGTTCCTTCTGTAGTTTTAAACCCCTGATCCTCTATTCGGTCCTGATTCAATATCATCTTATTCCTCTGTCTCGTGTCGATGATGTGGGAAACATTATGGCCCTCCTTCGACCAATCACTTCCTGTCAACTTCAACTTATTATCCAAGAATTTGATCTAGGGACTCCCTTCTGGTACCTTATAGCTTGCATGCCTCAATGGAAAGTTCTTCGCATTCGACGACAAGTTCTCATCATTGGCCTTCGATCGAGTGATTTCGTGGGTGTTCGACTCCAGCTCCTTGTTCACATTTCGTGGATTGTACTAGTCATACCTTGAGAAACATTGTCATTATTGGTGGTCTCTCTCATGCCTATTAACGTATTTCATCATTGGTTGGTAATCACGTGACTTTATTGCATGTTTAGCTTTAGCTCATTCATTCACATGCCTAAATTTGTACTTGTTCGGTTCGAGATGGAGTGCAATACCCTCGGTATTTTCTAATAAAATCCAGGTTGCAGGATGATTTGGTTTATTATGACTATATGCATGACTCTTCTGATTGGATGGTTGCGACCATACTTGAGTCTATTTGATGATCATTTTCGCTCGATGGTTGCGCCCATACCTTGGATCTTATTACATGTTCTCTATTATGGATGGATGCGCCCATACCACATATTCATGTATCAGAGGTATCAGTTGTACTTGATCTTGTAGGTCTTTCGACGGCGGCGTTTTTGTTTGGGCATGTTCTCATAAATAATTTAACCCCTCCCTCTCTCTCAGACTTCATGCTTTAGGGGGAATCTATTACACAATATTTTTTTACCATCCCTAAAATCCCCATCCCGAACATTGGAGGGCCATTTTAGTGACCCATGTGTACTGTCATACATTTCCATAAATGTCATTTCACCCCTTGACATGTCAAGAACATGATCTTTGTTGATCATTCCTCAAACAGACCCTCATAAACCTATGTTTTTGGGTCAGCGCTAGTAGGTAGTTATGTCCTCGCGCCCATAAACAAATTAACACTGAGCCTCATGCCAATCGTTTCTCTATCTTAGAAGGCTCCCACACTGAGCTGCTTTTGGAAAAAAATTTAAACAGAAATGAAGCTTCTATGGTTTAACAGCTTTGTGAGTGGAGTCATGGTTGTTTTTTTTACTAGATCAAGTTGAGTTTATCCCTTTGGCCTATTAGTTCCTACAAATGTGCAACTCCCCAAAGGGATAGACCTCTCATCCACCTTATGTGGATCCCAAACCTCCTCCTCCTCCCCTATAAATTCTTCTTCCTCACATTGATTCAGCTAGTTGAACAGTCATTAGTTATAGTTGGTGTGTTGAAGAGAGCAGAGAAGAGCCCATTGTTGTGAGAGAGAGTTTAAGCCCATTGCCTCATTGAGCCGAACGACGAGCGAATGCTTGAGACGCGCCCGACTGAACCCGTTGAAGGAGATCTACAACGTCAGGGCATAGGTTGTAAACTTATTTTTCATATATCAATATTACATGACTGGTTTCTAGTTCCAACTTTGTTTCCATTTATATTCGAAGTGTCTAACTCTCCTTGACTAGTTGGATAGTTGTAGATGGATATATATGTTTATATGTTGTCAATGTTTGTTTGATATTTGTTCAGGTGCATGGATGTCGTCACCAACAGAGCGCAAGATGTGAAGACAAAGATCGAAGGATCGTTGCCATGTGCCACGACAAAATCATTGGACTGAGGTAGGATATTTGTTCCAGTCCATATTTCATTTACAAGATAGGAATTTAGGAATTCATCATGTTCCCTTGTTACTAGACCCACCCTAGGGCTATAAGGATCGCCTCTGTCGCAGAGGGGATTTTCCTGCACAACATGGTGTCAACTTTCAACTCTTTTCTGACTTCAAAAAATGAAAAGATTGTCGAGTACTTGTCATTTTGAACTCGTTCAAGTGAATGAATTGACGTGGTCTCAGTATACGTTTACCCCTTTTTCGGGCTGAGATTTACTATTTATGAAAAAGGAATACCTTGATCGAACATGGTCAAGATTTTCTCTCGAATATTGTTTTCTACCTTTTCGGATTCGAGAGATGATTTACGAAAAGGGACATGATGGAGTTTCCTTTTTGTTTCTTTTCAAACTCCTTAAACATGAAAAGTCACTGAGCTACCCTTTCATTGGACTCATTAAATATTAAATGATGAAAGACTTGTCACCATGACGCGACCGAGTTTCTCCTTCCTAGGGCTCGTTAAAATACTAGGATCAATTCATTCGAAGAATGAACTGATACGCTCAACATATGCTATACTCTTCACGCTGGCTATAAAAAATAAAGAGGTACTCACTAGCAATAACCGAGGAAAATTGAAAGTGAACATCCTATGTGTATTTTGGGCAACTTTTCGCTCTTTAACATGACACTCATCTACAGTTCGTTTCGAGTTGGGGACATCCTAAATTAGTCACTTTGCCTCCATGGGTTTGGGAAATCTGTTTCCCTCTCATTTGATTACCAAATTTTGTCAACATGACCTTTGATCCTATTTGAGTCAAATGTTGCCACACTCTGAAGTCGTGTCGCCCATATGTTCAAGAGAAGTAATTTTTGTCAAATATCCCTTTCTTATCTAACCTCCTCTGTTATAATCTCGAATCACTCCTATCATTTTAAGATATCTGTTGTTTTGTGTTGATGATGTGGGAATCATCATGGCCCTCCTTCGACGAATCACTTCCTGTTGACTTCATCACATTATCCGATAAGGTGATTTAGAACTTATTTCAGTACCTTGGAGCTTGCATGTGTCAATGTCAAGTTCTTCGTGTTCGACAACATGTTCACATCATTGGCCTTCGATCCAATGATTCTGCAAGTGTTCGACTTCAACACATTCATTCACGCTTGTAGATTGTGTTGTCGTACCTTGAGGTCCATCATCATTATTGGTGGTCTCTCTCGCGCCTGTTAATGGTTTTCATCATTGACCAGTAATCACGTGGTTTCTACCATGTTCGACACCAACACATTTATTCGCATGGCTAGATTCATACATTGGGTTGTTTGAGATCGCGATGAAGACCCTAGGTCACATCTGATTTTTTATCTAGGCTGCGGGGAGTTATTTAGTATTCATGATTGTATACATGATCATATCTATACGAATGGTTGCGTCCATACTGCAGATCCATTTCTATGATCTCTTAAGACGTATGGCTGCTACCATGCTGTGAGTTCATGTGTTATTTGGTGCCTACTGCAAAGTTATGTGATTAGGCATATTCATACCAAAGATGTCATATATTGTAATATGTTTGATTTGGCAGTTTTTCCGAAGGTGGTCTAAGCTCTTTGCCTTGGTTCATAAATCATTTCAACAATCACTCCTTGTTATGCCTTCATGATTTAGGGGGAATCTGTTACACAATTATTTTTCACCATGCTCATTTTCCCATCCCTGATCCTGAAATGCCCATGAAAAATCTTGTGCAATGTTTCCACCATGAAGAAATATGTTAAGACATCCCCTAAAGATCCAAATAAAACTTCCTTGGAATATTATTGAAGAAACATGGTCAAATTCCTAGTTTCTTGGGTCAGCGCTTTTCCCGGTGCCATGCTCATGCTGATGTCGTATTCACATTTATGGCTTAGTGTTGCCAGCGTCTTTATTTCTTGGAAAACCATGCTAATCCCTTTCTGGTAGTGTTTCCTCAAAGGGAGGAGAAGCTTCGACCTCTAGAAGCTCCAAGGCAGCAAGTTGGTTGTTAAATGGTGGTGTTAGGGTTGAGCTCTCTGATTTTAGAGCTTTGATCTCATCCATGGGGGTTCATCCCTTAGAAAGTGGGCCTTACTCCTCCTTTCATGGGCTTCCAACCTCTTCTCCCTTCCTATAAATTCATATCCCTCATTCTACTAATGTTAGAGCTTGGTTGGTCATTGTCGGGCTAGTCTGAACTCTCGTTCCCTTGTATCCTAGCATTGTGATAACACCTAAGTGTTCGAGAGAAGGAATGCTTTAGAGCTTTGGTGAAGGACTCAGATTTTCACCAAAGGAGACCTCCAACATCAAGGCCTCAGTTGTAATATCCCCTTTTTATATTTATCAATAAAAACATCTGATGTTTTCTTTCAATATTTGTCTAATCGTTTATGAAAATATTATGGTACTCCTTGATCTAATAGATAGCTAATGTTTATGATTATTATGTTTTGTATTATGTTTGTTGCTGCCTCTTGATCATCCGCAGGTATTCATGTGCCATCAGTAGCAGGGAGTGAGCCTAAAATGAGCGTGGATCAAGGTCATGATCAAGGGATTCAAACGTACAGTTGGGAGAAAGGTACTTCTATCTCTTTTCTTGTCGCATTGTAAATGTTAGTTAAGAGAGATTTACATTAGAAAGTATCTTTTCTTGCTAGAGATATCGCCTCTGTCCATAGAGGGGATTTATCTTGACAACACATATGAGGGCTCAAAAGTTTTTACTCACAGTGGAGGCATTCCACACAGAAGTGATTTCATCACTAGGAGTTGTGGGTGACATTTAGGAAAACACACATATATATTATTTTGAATCGATAATGCCCCAACCATTAGCAAGAGAGCCATCAACAAACTCAAGAAAGTGGCTCGCTGAGGAGCAATTTCAACCATTCATCAAACATCTTGAGACCTAAATGCATTCGATCAATAAGCATATGGTCAGCACAGGGGTTGCAACAGGTTTGTTCCCATATTTTTCTAAATTTCAAGTTATAATGCAACAAAAATCCACTATAAATACTCTCTTGGTCGTTGCACTTTCGGTTGTTGGGCCCCATTTGCAATTTGAACCCACCATTCCAACACCGAAATAGCCCAGGGCCACCAAACCCCTAATACCAGCAAATAAAAATAAGAATACTAATGTTACCGAAGTGGTATAACTCACCTAGGAAGACCACCAATAACAATCCGCTTCACCAACCTTTGAGGAAACCCAACCTTCGACCTCAGTTGTGTCCCCCAATTCTCAAAATCCATCACCGTAAATCACCTCCACTTCCGTAACCATTTTTGATGCCATTCCAATTGGAATGTTGGTCGCAACGTAGTTGTAGTCCAGGCTGTCACCACAACAACAACACTGAGGTCGATCTTGGGACAATGTTATCCCTTTCATTAAATTCAGGTCCCATAACATTCAAAAACCCTATCCATACAACTCTGCTCACCACCGAGCCACATCAATTATCCCTACCACCTCAATCCTTCATTTCCATTCCACCCATCCCCGAATCCATTCATCCCAACCCGCACTCAGAAAAACCCTCTCAAGAACCCACATCACCACATGGAATCTCAAAAAATTCTACTTCCAGTAGAAATTCGTTGCAGTCAAGATTTCCAAACCCGTCCACTATGAACCAAAAAGGTCTTCAGGGTTGGTTGACAACCCAATTATTTAATTTCATTTAGGTAGCTACATGCCGAGAAAAGTGTTATGAAACCAACTCCAAAAATAGAAGAAAAGAGAGATCAATGCCTTAGAAGTCAGCCACTTCGAGGGGGAAACCTCCTTTATATTACATAAATGAACAATCTTGGATGATACAAATGAAAAAGCCTCCTTTCTATATATAGGAGTCCAATGGGTCACAATATAATCCTAGCTGACATAACAATAACAATGTAAGGGCACAACAATAACAATATTGGGCTTCAATGGGGCACAATAATAAAAATATAGGGACTACATGGTAAAAACAATAACAATAAGGGGATACAATAGTATTATAGGGACCTAACATGCCCCTCTCCTTCAAACAAGTGTTGTCCTCAACACTTGATTATTTCTCAATGCTTCTGTATAAAATTCTCATCCTCCCATGTGGAATCTTCAGCGGGTAAGTTCTTCCACTTGCTGAGATACTTTGAAATTGATCTAGTTGTCGATTTCTTGTTTTCGTGACTGCTTCAAAACTTCTTTCGCTACTATGTTGATCTTCCTGTTGTTTCATTCGATTATGCACCAAAGCTAGGTTATCCTTTAAGAGTTGCAGAACTTGTTGTTGATGCTCGATGTGATATTCCATTGATTTATTGTCCATATTAGCTTTCATTTGATCCTTCAAACCGTCCAAATTAGCCTCCATTTTTTCTTTTAAACCATCTATGTCATTTTTTATTGCTCTTTGCAAGATTGAAATTTGTTGCACATGGTACCGTAATTTTGATATATCATACTACAATTCTTCCTCTTCATGCATCATAGTAGAGATTTTTTAGGGCTTAATGGGTGTGGAATTATTTTTGGGAGGCATTGTATAACTCAATACTCATATCTATGCTTCAATATGCCCTTGGAATCACTTCAACCTACTTTTTCAAACAAACATTATGCAGTTTTAAAAAACAAATACAAACCTTTTTCTTGCTTTTTAGGAGGTCGATATTAAACCTGAATTATCTCTGTGATTTCGAATCTTCAATATTGGAAATTCGGGCTTGTAGTATCCCTCTGAATCATCTTTCCAATGCCACAGGTCAAACCTGATTTGGATTCTTCATGACAAAGTTATGCCCCATCTCCCGCATTGACCTAATTATGGACTGGTTCAATAGAGAGAACTTGTACAACGTGCCAAGTGTCACGGTTTCCACCTTCAGCTCTGAAATTGATACACAGGAAACTACATTCCATGTTTGGCCACTTTTTATAGAATTCCAATCCAATGCTCAGAGAGAGAGTTATGACGATTTTCCCAAGGTCACCTCTTTAAGATGAAATTCGGGACCCTGCAAACACCCTAACTTCCATAGATAATATCTCCAAAAATATTGTGAACCAAGCTCTGAAATTTGTACACGACGTTCCTTAGGATTTCTCCGCAAATGGGTTTTTTTTTCATCTGCACCTTCGTAGAAAAAAATTTATAGCGAAAATGGCACGATGACCTGTTTGAAGCAACAAAACCCCTAGAATCCAAAGCTCTGATATCAAATGTTATGAAACCAGCTCCAAAAATAGAAGAAAGGAGAGATCAACGCCTTAGAAATCAACCACTTCGAGGGGGAAACCTCCTTTACATTAAATAAATCAACAATTCTTGGATGATACAAATGACAAAACCTCCTTTCTATATATATAAGTCTAATGGGTCACAATATAATCATAGCCGACATAACAATAATAATGTAAGGGCACAACAATAACAATAGTGGGCTTCTATGGGGAACAATAATAAAAATATGGGGACTACACTAAAAATAACAATAAGGGGACACACTAGTATTATAGGGACCTAACACAAAGAAGTTGCACAATGATTTATCAATAGAGCGTGAACAACAATAACAGTAAATTCTTGCGCTCGCTGCAGAGCGCGACCAATTGCTTCAAGACAAGCATAGTTCGCAGAATCAAATGGAGAAAATTACAAACAAGTTCCAAGAATTGTGTCCAACTGTCGCAAATGTGGTAGAAAATGCCCTAGAAGATTTTTCTGCATGCACAGTTATAGAATGTTGTGATCACATTAAGATAACATGCAATAATTTTATCTCTGGAAATCGAGAACTCAATCAAACACTGGCAACAACATGGAAAGCATTGCTATATCCAACCACGACATATGAAGCTAAGGTAGAATAAAATGTGGCTGATGCAATAACGCTCAAGGACACACTCTACAACACTATGGAGGAAGCACATGCCCTACTACAATAGGTCCATGACTGGTTAGGATACCTTCCCATAAAGAATCAACCTATATATCCGCTCTGAAGCCAGGTCTAGAAATTACTGATCGATGCAAAGAATACAAATGAAAAAATCTTGAGAAAAAATATGCACAATTAAGTAGAAGTCCCTGAGACATAAATTTATACAATTGAGGACGAGTCAGCAAAGAAAAAACAACTTCTTCACGATCTTAGACTGCCAGTGAAAAAGCACTTGGAAACACTCCAACAACTCAACAATGAAACATAGATGCAATCGCAATCCATCATGAAATCTCGACCCCAACAACCGAAAGCAAACTCCATGACCCAGTTCATCAGCTACGAGATCGCGTTTACAGAAACTTGGCAGGCGTTGATAACAACATTTCGACACTTCAAAGAAACCGCCATCAACACAGTCCCTGAATTGAGGGCTTCATTTGAAGGAACCAACCAGGAGAAATCAATGTAGGAAGAACCAATAGCGACACCAACAACAAAAGCATCAACAATGACGACACCAAAAGAGGAATTACCAGCAGTACCGACGTCACCCATGAAAGATTGACTCGGGGACGAGTCAATGAACTGTGGTCGGGGCCTGTTGGGGCCATCGTTTTTGAAAGGTTAAGGCATATTTGAAATGACTAGAATGATGGCAGGATACAGGACAATCGTTGGAGATTTGTGGAAAGGACGAAGAATGGAATGGAATAGAACTAGGAGTTGCAGAGGATCAACGAGAGAAATATAGATACAATCGAGCGGGAAAGAGCAGAAAAAAACCGAGTAGCAGAGACAGATGAGTGAGGAAAGAGGCGGGAGAAACTGGTAATTCAGGTGTGATGGGATAAGGAAAGAAGGAAATAGAATAAGAAGGGGGAAAAGAGAGAGAGAGAGAGAGCACCAGAATGTTGTTGCGTAGTGACCAAGACCACTCTGTAATGATTCTGTTATGTAATCATATACTATTCGGTAATTGAGATATACCATGTGAAGCTATGTTGTAAGGTATGTTGTTTTGATTCTGATGCGGTAAGGATCGAACGACGCAATGCAATGAAGGGAGTCCATGTGTTAGCACTGCGGATGGTGAGGGCCATTGGATTGTGTAGCAGATCAATGACAGACAGTGAATCACAAAATCACACATCGGCAACTTTAAGGTTTAAATTTAAGACATCGCAAGGTATGTTGTTTTGGTTGCGATGCGGTAAGGATCAAACGACGTGATGCGATGAAGGGAGTCCATGTGTCAGCACTATGCAATAGCGCACTTTGCATGGTTTATGGTTTATCGTTATAGGTAGAGTGGGAGACTTGCGGGCAAGTATTTGTGATGAGTTGTGGTTGGTTCAAGGTATAGTGGGACCCTCCAGTGGGAAGTTCTGCATGGATGCACGTGATTTGGGTTTATGTGTAGTCTGGTTTAAAGTGTATGTGTTGTTTTATCACTAATGTATGTAGGTTGTAACTAATTCCGGATTTGTAATCTGTTGTGTGTATAAAGGGAGTTATGTGGACCATGACCCACGGGTCTGCGGGGTTTGTGTAAATAAGCTGGTCAAGATGAAAAGTGACATGAATATATAGTTGTGTGTTAAACGAAAAGACTGAACACAACAAAGAAAGGCTCGAGTAAGTAAAAGGATCCGACCCCATGCAGAACAATGCAACAGCATGGGTCGAGTCGGGTAAAAAGGGCAATTATGCAGCACAATTGAAATATAATTGCAGAAATAAGAAAAGACAAAAGGACAGCAAACAGAAGAGGACAAACACACAACAAAGCTAAGAAACTGAAAGGGCTGAGTAAAATAATTGATTATAACTGTACATGTATTATTTATTTTATATTGTTTATGATGCAAAGGCAAGTCTCTGTAGGCAAAGAAAAACTCCAATTTAATACTGCAATGAGTATATAGTGAGGAAATGAATGGGTGGAAAGCAAGAGTCATGCTTGTTTACTTCATATCCCATATAGAATGCAAACAATCATGAAGTGATCTCTATAAATGATGTTATTGTAATGTGCATAGAGAGGTTAGAGAGTGGAAGAATAAGAAAGATCAGATATAGAAGCTATGAAGATCTAGAGCTGATATAAAGCAGATTTGAAGGCTAGAAAGAGAGCAGTGAAGAAGGAGAAAAACAGAGCTGATATCCAGGTAAATCATCATATGATTTTATTGTAGTGTGAGGAAGTTGGTGCTTCCATATCAAGTTGTAGCTTGATAGATGTCCAGTTGTAGCTGGTTGAGGTAGGAGCCTTCTGTGGGTTGTAGCCTGCAGAAAATAGATGGGAGTTAGAGTTTCCTTGCAAGTTGTAGCTTGCAAAATTTGAGGTAGTGGCCTAATGTAGGTTGGAGCCTACAGAAAATCAGTGGTGAGAGGGAGTTGGAGCTTGCCTTTGCATCACAATAATAATAATATGTGGTTTTCTCCCTTATGGGTTTCCACTTATTTCTGTTGTCTATATGCATGATGATTATGTGTTGATGTTATGTATTTAATCTACTTAATACTTGCTGCTCACATATTAAGATTGTTGTTTCATTATACATTAATTTGATCATGGAATGAAGGTGTAAATAATTTTAAAAGAAAGTTTAAAAGTCCATGAATGTATTAAACTGATTCACCCCCCCCCCCCCCCCCCCTTTCATTTTAACCAAGGGTTCAACAATTGGTATCAGAGCAAGGTTCCTTTTGTATCAGTTTAACAACTGGAAGGAGATCCTAGGTCCCCAAAATGGCTAGCCTAGAAGGATGTCAACAAGTAAATCCCCATTGTTTACTGGCACAAACTATGCCTTCTGGAAAATAAGAATGAGGACATACATAATGTCTCTAGGAATAGAAGTTTGGGATGATGTGGAAGAAGGATGTGCTCCAAAGGATATTGACACAAAGAAAGAAGCCAAGCAAAAATTCATAGCTAATGCAAAAGCCATGAATGCACTCTTGAGCAATATGTGTGAAACATAATTTATAAAAGTAATGCACAATGAGACTGCCAAAGATATCTAGGATACTTTAAAAAATATCCATGAGGGAGATAAAAAGGTGAATATGGCCAAACTTCAAGCCTATAGAGCTCAGTTTGAAAATGTAAAAATGAATGAAGATGAAGATGTAGCCATTTTCTTCTTAAAGGTTGCAGAAGTTGTGAATAACATGAAAGCTCTAGGAGAAACCATTAAGGAATGTGTAATTGTACAAAAGATATTGATATCTTTACCATCCAGGTTTAACCCTAAGGTTTCTGCCATAGAAGAAACAAAAAAATGGGAAACACTAACCATGAACCAATTTCTTGGAAACTTGAAGGCCTATGAGATGGGACATCCAAAGGTGAAGTCAAATGCGAGGGAGGAAACCTTTAAGGCAAATAAGTGCAAAGAAGAAAAGGAAGATACATGCCCTTGCTCTGATGAAGAAGAGGCAAAATTTGTCAGAAGATTGGATAGAGGCATAAGAAAGTATAAAGGTAAAATTCCATTTAAATGCTTTAACTGTGGAAGAGTGGAGCACTATGCATCAAAATGTCCTGATAAGAAAATAGAATATCAGTCAAAAGGGAAAGAGAAAACCAATTTCAACAATAGGTCGAAAGGGAACAGATTTAATAGAAGATCATTCCATGTTCAATAAGACAATAGTGCTTCTGAGAGCTCATATGAATCCCCCAATGAAGAAGGAACATCGAAATTTATTTTGATGGACAAGGAAGATCTTGAGGAAGATCTCCTGGAATTTGAAGACGAAGATGAGGTAGAGGGGGAGCTAATTATTACCCTGGAGGAAATAAGCAAACTTAAACTCAAGTGCAAAAAACAGAAAGCCATTCTTCTAAAATATGTAAAGGAAGAACCAAATTCGGAAAACCTCATTCAGTTGAAAGTAGAACTTGAAGAAGCTGAGAAGGTGGAAGACATTCTGCTAAACAAAATTAAAGATAAAAATTAGGAGCAAGAAAAATTGGAAGAAGAAATAGTATGCTTGAGAAAGAAATTAGAAAAGGCCCAAAGGGAATTATCTATGAACACTCCACGAATGAAAAGCTTTGAATAGTTGGAAAAAATACTAAATGCTCAAAGATATCCTCATATAAAGGCTGGGATAGGCTATGAAGGAAACTAACAACTCCAAGGCAGAAGATAACAAGAATATCATTTTTGTAAAAGCTGCAAAGGATAATGGAGTAGCAAAAATGGATTCCTTAGAATTAGAAACCAGCAAGACCATGATATGTAATGAAACAAACAAAAACAAGCAGCAACCTCAAATGACAAAGAAAGAAATGAAGAAACAATCAACTGCAAAAGACTCATACACTCCTAAGGATGAATTGAACAAATTCAGAAGATCTCAAATGATCGGGAGTTCATAAATTTTGCTCAAAATTCAAAGTCACAGGATTGGGTTGAAACTAGGATAGTTGCATAAATCTTGTCTTCTTGATTCCGGCGCTGTGAACGGTTCAAAAAACTGTTGTCATATGAGGAAGATATCGTGTTCTAATCGAAATGCCAAATAGGTAAATTGCGACAATTTGACCAGGTTTGACTGGGATTCACAGTCAACAAGTGGGTGGATGTACAGTCAGAAAAAATGAATTTTCCTCAGAATATTCCATCCCACCAGACTAATCACTGGTTGACAAGTGTCGATTTTCTAATGGTTGTACGGTTTTGAGGGCCAATGAGAAGTTTCCACGTGGCCAACCCTGAGGCCACCACGTGGCCCTGCGACTGCATGCTAAAATTTTGTGACGGTCTGCAGGAATCAACCACCAGACCTCCCACTGGGCACGCACACGCATTACCATCCGAGCTACACAAGTTTCTTAACACCTAAGGGTGCGGGTTGTATTTATGGTTTATTGAAAATCACATTGGGGGTTGGGAACCGTCAGTGGTCCCAACCCACCAGCGTCCCCGGAGTATTTTCACATGGAAACGGTTTATCGACACCAAAATCTGCATGGTCTAAGCATTAACCAACAGCTCAAACTACATTTCAAACGGTTAACCATTAAACATTAACTCCAACCACGGGGATTAAGTGTTAACCGACGACTCTTACCACAGTTTAACCTTAAACCGAAGTTTATGCTGTGAGTTCCGCTCGACGATTTATGTAATAGTTTGGGGGTGTGCATGTGGCCACCACCCAACTGTAAACATTTAATACGTGTTCAAGTCGGCAGAATAGTTAGCGGGCACGCCATTTTTGGTGGGTATGCCATTTTTAACTCTAGTTAAGTGGATTTCTCCACTTTTATTGGAGCTTTCCTAGGTGAAACTGGGAAAAATTGTAGGAGGCCCAATTATCAACCATTCTGAGTGATCCCATTCCGAGTGAATGGAGAGTCATTTTCGACTAATTGGAGCATATTCGGGAGCCATTGGTGTAGAGAAAACAACCATCTGAGCATTGTAATACACGTAATTGGAAGTAATTTGAGCATAAAGAAAGATGGACAAGCCATTGAGAGCTAGACCAACAGATGTATCCTAGGAGGGGTGAACTGATTCATCATGCCTGCTGTGTAAATTTCATGTGGTGACTTATTTCTCTGTTTTACACCACTGTTTAGTGTTATTTAGGCTTTTTTTATGCTTCTAATTCACTAAAAATCATCTACAAGTCATGGTCAAAATCCTTAATCCTTATGCAAACTAATGAGACACGTATGCACATGTTTTTAAACTAAAAAGACACTTAGCACAGCAAAAATAATACAGTCGTTTCAGATAAGTTTGGTATTAGAGATATATTTTATTCTCTAGAATTGTTTAACTGTTTGCAAGTTTTAGATGCTTACAAGGCTCAAGCTCAAAAGAGGAGAAGGGAAATTGGTGGAAGCAGAAGGGTCTCAAAAGGAGCCAAAGAAAAGGAGAGAAATATTGCCACAATATCTACCACCTGGTTCACCTCCTAAAGAAGCAGAAGCTCCATTAAGCATGCCTCATGAGGAAGGAGAAATCCATGAAGAGTTGAACCTAAAGAGGAAGAAAGAGTGTTCAGGAAAGCATTCCTTGACATGAGTGAGATGGTTAGAATTCTTTATCAAGAAAGAAATGAGAGACTGGAAGGAGAAGGATCTAAACTTCACAAGGAAAGACAAGTTTCTTCAGGAGGTCAACATGATGAAGATAATTCAAAGAAGGGAAATGGAGGAAATAGAGGTAATGGAGAGCCATCATCCTCACCCTCATCATCATCATCCTCTACTTCTTCTTCAGTACATTAGCCACACAAGTCCAAGAACATTGGTAAAAATCATTTTTTAAAACTTGATGTTAAGTTCAAATTGCCAATGTTTAATGTTGAATTAAATGCAGAAAATCTTGATAATTGGATTAGACAATTGGAGGTCTATTTGAGAATACAAAACCTTCAAGATAATGATACAAAAATTCAATTAGCTTCTTTGAGAATGAAAGGTGCAACACTTGTTTTGTGGGAAGCCAAGACAAAGGAGGAAATATAGAAACATGGTAAGTTTATTCTATCATGGTCAGATTTTATTACTGCTGTTAAACAACAATTTTATCCATTAGCTAATATGTAGAAAGCCATCATGAACTGGCAGAACTTTAGGCAATTTAAGGGTCAAAATGTGCAAGAATATACCCAAGAATTTAGGAGAAGAGCTCTCTTATTAGGGGTGGATTTGCAGAGCCAAGATACTTTGATAAAGTACATAGGAGGCTTACATAGCTACCTAAAACACACTATTCTCATGTTTAACCCCACCAGTCTAGATGAAGTTTGTGTTCAGGCCACACATCTAGAAGCTAGAGGGAAGAAAATTTCTAAAGAGGGTAGGAAGAAACCTTTTAAGGGTAAAGCCAAGGAAAAGACCTCAAAAGGTAAAAACAAAAAGAATGCATCTATTAAGAAAGATGGAGAAAAAGTGGTTTGTAAACATTGTTCAAAAGAAGGCCATGATGAAACTCATTGTTGGAAATTACATCCTAAAATGAGGCCAAAGAAATCCAATAACAAAGGGAAACAAAAAACTACTGCTACAACTCAACATGATTTAGGATCTCATTCAGGTGATGAAACTAAAATCATAGCCATCGGATTGAAGAACATGAAGGGAAAAGAAATTGAAAGTAAACCCAGTACCAATACATCAAACTATCACATAAACACTCCAAATGAAGAAGAAAGAATAGAATTGTTTCATGTGAGGGTCATATCCAAGCATACCAAGATTGACACACTGTTTGATAGTGGGTCACAAGAAAACTTAATCTCTGAAGATTTGGTCAAGAAAATTCACCTTGAGACTATACCACATCCAAAACCATATCCATTGGGTTGGATTTGTAAGGATGAAAATCTACATGTTTCAAAGAAATGTATATTGAGGTTTGTAATCACTGCAAGCTTTGTTGACACAGTTGAATTAGATGTGGTTTCACTTGACATAACTGGTATTGTATTAGGGAGTCCTTACTTGTATGACAGGAAAGTGATCTTTTATCGCCATGAGAAAAAGTATCATTTTTTCAAAGATGGCAAGGAGTTCATTGCTAGAGCACACCGCAAGAAGACAAACATTTCTATCAATACAAGGAAAGACCCTCTTGGAGGTTATAAAGGAGGTTTTTAGTGTTATAAAATTGGCCAAAATTGTCAAAAGCATTTTCTACAACATCCGTTTATGGTTACGGAGGTTTTGGCGGAGCTTTTAATGGAAATTCAACACAACTAAAAAAAGTTGGGTGGTCGAAGGTTATTACAGATGTTTTTTCATTGGTTCACTACTTTGGATTTAATGCACTGATGCATACATGAAGATGACACCCCGGGGCTGCCTCAGTCGAACGAACACACCGGGATGTTTAGGGGTAAAACCGCACTGGGTGTAGTGTTGGTAATACAAAGCATGGGGCCGTTCTAATTGGTCTTGGGATTTGTGTGGTGCCCATAGGTTGTATCAATTCACCGGTGCATATACCTTTATGATGCATCAGTGCGCCGTATCACAGAAAGGCACCGAGATTTATAATTGGTGTTGGTATTCGTCCGGTGCCCATGGATCGTACAAATCCACCTGTGCTTATAGATACATAAATGCCCCAGTATGCAGTATCACACAAACACACCGATATTTATAATTGGTATTGGTATTTGTGCGGTGTCCATAGATCGTACAACAGCACCGGTGCGTATAGACACATAAACGCACTGATTGACAGTTACTAACATGCACCGTTTTTCATTTTGTTTTTTTAGAAACATTGACCTCGTGACAATCCAATTATTGTGATTGTTTTAAATTCATTATTCATCAAAAGTTGATACATCTTATAACAATATTCATATTATTTACATTTTTATTGTTGCATTTGAATGTACGTTTGGATTTCATTGTTATATCATATTATAATTATTGTGGTTTTAAAATTCATTATTCATCAAAAGTCGAAACATATATATCTTACAACAATATTCATATGAATTAAATTTTTATTAGTGCATTTGAGAACGACAATGGAGAACGCAATAGCGACAATGGAGAACGCAATAGAATAAATTATATATATATATATAAGACAAGCCTTTATCATACAAAATGGGACAAATATTCGTATCCCTTTTAATATTCGTATCCCTTTTTTTCTCAATTGGGACACTATGTCCATTATATTAAACAAAATGTCTGATTTCACAGACATATTTCAAAGAATAAAATGCCTTGCTTTGATATCCAAACATAGTGATTATCATTCTTCGCTTGAACTGTTGTCACTGCTAAAGCTACTTCCATGACTTGGGTTATTTTCAGGAATGTTATGTTCACGGCGTTGATTGTTTTCTTCTTCTTCGCCTTCCATCTACAAACATAAAAATAAACTAAAATGAGTGTATATACATTGCTGAGAATAATTAAAATTTCAATATTAAATAATATACATCAATGTAAATCGAAAATAAAAATGACGTACCATAGCAACAATTAACTCATAAACTATACAAATTCTTTCAAAACCATGTACCATGCCATCTTTCAAAATTTCATCTGTTGGCGCAGTTCCATACTTTGTTTCCTGTAAGTTTTATAACCCATAACAAATCATATAGTTAATATAAAATATGTTTTTGTTCTATTAATTATAGACGGAGCTAAGTAAAACAAGATCGATAGATGCTTACAAATTCCACAATTAAATTTTGATATGCCAACATATACTCACAACCCCATATTTAACCCAATTTCTAATCAATTTGTCTTATGGTTCTTCTTAGCATAGCAATTCCGTTTGAAGACATTCAATGATGATTTTTGTAAAACAACTTAAAAAAAATACAAAAAATGAAATTCAGTTAAGTTGTTATATGAAGTAACAATTACTCACAAACTTTGATATCAACCCCTTTCTTCCTTGTCATCATATTTTATGTGTTCAATGGGTTCCATTTTCTTTTATTTTCTGCAAGAAAATACTTGAAAATTAATATTTAATGCTAAATTGTTTATTTATTGTACCTAATTGAAAAATTCAATGATTACATATTACATTTGAAGCACGTTGTTTTTGAGATGGATCCTCGTGTGATGCAATTATGTCCATTTCTTTGACCATCTCCTTGTACACCTTTTGGACATTTCTACGGCATATTTCTCGATATCACTGTTCATCTTTTGAGATTTTCATAATCTTCCTGAAAATGTAACATGACAATAAAATATTTAATTTTTATATTGATATATGAAAAGTAAATATAGCAAAAGTGATATTTATAAATAATTCTAGACAAACATTTAAAGTAATATTACTTTTTCATTCCTTTTTTTTTTTTTTTGTACGTTTTTGCTATTAAAAGTCTAACACGTCTCATTGACCAATTTTCTGGAAACTCTTCCTGTAGTTTAGATAAAATTTGGTTCTTGGAATCATTGGATTGATTTTTGTATTGTAAGTGGAAAGAACGTCTATACATTCGTTCCACTAGATCCCTCAAAATTTTGTAAATGTTTTCCCCCTTTCGTTAACTTCCAGCACCACTCCAGATGAGCTAAGGAGCAATTCATTTTCATTTGCATGTTCTATTTTTTTTCTTTTCTTAGAACAACATTCATTTTCTGAGTTGTTGGTCCCTGTAGAACATTAAACAAATGTGAATTAGTAGACTGTTTGACACATGTTATCTAATAATTTTAAGTATATTATTAATGATAATTAAAAAAAGAAACGCATATTGGATCGATAGTATTTTTTCATTCACCTGATTCATTCTTTTGCAATTTTTCCATTAAATTTTTACGCTCTTCTGGTCCTAGATCAGAAATAATCATATCGAGCTTCGTCATTTTGTGGCTCTGCATGATACACAGTAAACAATATATATTAGTTAAACTTACATATAGTTCAAAAATAATATTTTTTCTAAAGAATTTACAAATAACTTGCCTTTTTTGTTTTTCTTGATGTGTTAACAATATTTTTGTTACTTGATCTCTTGTCAATCATTTCTTTATCAATCTGAAACCTGTACCATATCATTCATTAATATATTTATAAATGAATTCTCAACCTTTTAGGTAGAAAATAAATCTCAAGACACCGGTGTGCCTTTCATGAGGTACGCACCGCGACTAGTGCGTGGGGATATTAAAAACGCACTGCAAAACAATATAATAGATCGTACAGTGCGTTTGGTATTATAAACGCACCGCAAAAGCAATGTAATAGACTGCACTGTGCGTGGGGTCTTAAAAACGCACTACCAAAACAGTGTAATACATCGTACGGTGCTATCCTCGTTAAATGGAACATCGGTGCCCTATTTCAAATATGGCGCACAAATTTAGAAAAAATGTTTTCAATTTTTTTACTACACAGTACTTGCGCGGTGCGTTGTATAATACAGCGCACTAGTGCAGTAGCGTACACAGGGCGCACTGATAAAGAAAAATCCATTTTTTCCAAAAATTCACGCAATAGCCGAATGGATTGGGATCCGACTATGCAAGTCATCCCGTGAGTTGGATGTCAATATAAAATGAAAAACCATAATTCTAAAATCACAGAAACGGGGAGAAGAAAGGGAAAAAACAAAAACAAAAACAAAAAATGAAGGGTTTAGGGTAAAAATAGATAAAATTGCAGGAAAAAAAAAATCACGAGATGGTTTGAAATTCTATGATACAGGGTTTGAAACACCAGAGGTTTGGTTTTTGATTGTCTGAATACTTCTGTTCAAACGTATTTCGTTGTTCCACAGTGCCCTCATGCTCTCTTGCTCCAGGTCTGTCTCCTGCAAATATCTAGCTAAAAATTTTAGCAAAAATAATGAAATAATGAAAAGTGTTTTGTATTTAAAGAATTATTTTATGAAATTATATTTTTGAAAATATTTTGCCACCCATTTTTCAAATTGTTGTTTTTTGTTTCACTTAAAGAAAATAGAGTTGCGTTTTTTTATTTATTTGCGTTTATTCGTTACTGGTGTGGAAGAGTTGGGAAGCACTGGTGCGTCTTCGTAATACGACGCACTAGTGCGTGTTATGATGATAAGTGCACCGAACTGTATAAAGTTATTTTTTTTGTATGTAAGATCATAATAAAATAATGATAATTCTAAAGTACATGAATTTATTTTCATTATTTTCTAAACTTTATTATGTTACAAAAATTCGTATTATTCTAGATTTGTTATTTTACAATTATTTTCAAATTTACAAATTTTAATATTTTAATAAAATCATTGCACATTAATACAATTAAAATTTTCACATTAATAGATTAGAATTACAATTACAATTACAATTTTACATTAATTTCACATACATGAATTACTATTAGAATTAAAATTACAATTGGGTGTAATGTCTTATGATGTAATCACTCATTTTTTTATTAAATATGAACTGTAATACTACAGCGTTTTTTTCTTACTGAAAAAATTACAATTACAATTTTACAAATATTTTACATACAATTACAATTAAAATTACATTTACAATTACAATTACAATTTTACATTAATTTCACATACATGAATTACAATTACAATTACAATTACAATTTCACATACAATTACATTTATAATTTTACATAAAATTACATTTACAATTACAATTACAATTTTACAAATATTTTACATACAATTCAATTAAAATTACAATTTTACAGTTTTACATACAATTACATTTACAATTTTACATTGAATTACATTTACAATTACAATTACAATTTTACAAATATTTTACATACAATCAATTAAAATTACAATTACAATTTTAGAATTTTACATACAATTAGAATTACAATTACAATTTTATAATTTTTCGTATATACAATTACAATCATTTCACAATAAATTAAATATTACAATTACAATTAAAATTTTACATTAATAAATATTTTACATACAATTATAGTTAAAATTACAATTAGTACAAATACAAGTACAATTTTACAATTTTACATATAATTTAAATTTAAATTTCAGTTACAATAATGACATAATATTTAATAAATATCATGGTCATTTAATATTAAATTAATTAATAAACATCATCACGGTCATGATAACCATCGTACAAACATTATATTCGACTAAAAAACACATTCAAACATCAAATTAACATTATATATTAACATCATTACATCAAAAACTTCAAATATATATCTCATGTCAAATAACTCATGCTATCACATACACACATCTATCTGCAAGCTAAACATTAAATGAACATATCTAACATGGCCTAACAATATGCGCCACATCATGATGATCACCAACATGTAAATTAAGTACAACTGCAACATGAACATAAAATACATGGACTATATATATATAACTGAATAATGTTAAAAATATACAACTGTAATATAAATGTCATGGATTAGCTAGTGGTAGTATAACAACATCAATAGCAGTACAAGTGGAGGCCTGCTCAGTAAAGGGTGCAGCCTCGACGGTCGATGGTTGAGCCTGCTCATGATCATGATCACTAGTACTGATGGATGCATCAGCTGGTGGTACTAGTACAACATCAATATATGCAATAGTAGTGGAGGCCTACTAAGTCAATAGTGCAGCCTCGATGGTCGATGGTCCAGCCTGCTCATGATCATGACTAGTACTGACGGATGCTGCAAGCTGCTACCTAGACATGGCCGATGGCCCAGCCTCATCTCCATGATAATTGCTAGATGATGCTAGTGGATCAACCTCGTGCTCATCAGGCGCGGCGTGAGGTTAACGATCATGAGATGCATGTGAGTCGCTGCTCGCGGACTGTCCATCACGTGCCGTGGCTCGACTAGTATGCTTATAGCTACAGATAGTCCTTCTTAGTCGCGTAACAGTTTTCGTAGCTCCTACGACATGCCGCATCAGGTCGTACATGTCACGCGGCATGCCTCTCCACATCTGAAACAACCTATTATCGGCATGTATGTCTCTGTAATGAGCGGGCTAGATGCTCGCATCAATAATCAATGCACAGAGTTGGTTGCCCAACTCCATCCTATATCTAGTATCAGGTCGACCGCACCTAGAAAAAGGCGATACCAGTGCACCATGAGCAGGATCATGTCTCTTTGCTGCACCAGCCTCATCCTGATCATGATCATCCTCGGCATCGGCCATGTCTTGATCGTCATCAAGATCGACACCTGGATCATGTGGTAGATCCGACATCTCCTCGATATCAAAAGAGCCAATGTCTGCAAAATATATACAAGTACACAACAATAATTAGACAATTTCATTACACAATTTAATAAAAACAAGTTAAAAAGAATGTTAGAATATATATAAATAAAACATTAATATTACCTCTATCATCTGGTAGCTCATCATCTGTGAAGAGGATGTTGGGAAACCCTCGCCAATCTAATCCAGCATAAGGACATGGGACCAAAATGAAGGGATGCAACCCGTCAACACTGGCTAGTAAGTCTAATGCATCATGCGATATCCAGGTTGGAAACATAATGTCTCCCCTCTTGGAAATCATCTGCCCCCACATGTGCATCTGGGCCTCGAAAATCGGCCTACGAGGCTGTCGAAAAAAACTAGGTCTCATCTCTGGAAACCTCTCAAAAAATAAACAAAATAGCTTTGAAGAAAAAGGGAAGTTGACCCTCCCTTATGGATGAGCAAGACATCTATCTAAGGTCGTACAAAGCTGCCGCAAAAAAATGGCAGACCACCTAACAAGTTGTGGCCGCTATACTAAAGAATCAACATAATATAAAAGCGAGCAACTAATGCATTGCCCGTCACTGGTGTTGTGCAAAATGGTTGAAATGATAAGTGAGAGGCACTACAAGTCCTGTCTACCAAATGCACCTATACGTAACTGGCCTCTAGGTACCTAAAACTATGAAAGAGACAATACATGTGCTACAATGTATCTCTAGGAGTAAACTAACTGACTCCCTGTTACACAACTCGCTGGCACGTCTGGGAATGAGGGAAAATCCACCCCTCTCCTCGATAGTCCTGTAATAAAATAAATACCCTCCTCAGTGGGTGTGTACCACTGGTCAAGACCAACCAGGAAAGCCTGTCGATGGGCATTCCACCTGCGGATAAGATATCTTAGAAACACACTATGGGCCTTTAGGGAAGTAGCCTCCTCATAGAACTTGAGGAGGCCTACTTGCCTAAGGATCCCCTGAGTATATGTTGTAATAGGCCGAGGGTATGCATCTCTCTCCCTCTCTCGGGCCTCCCATTAGCGAATCATGTCATATTGTTCAGCCTATTGTTGTTGCTGCTCCTCTTCTCTCTGAATCATTGACATATTAAATATATTTTTTTATTAAAACGGACATGTAGTTAGGAATATATATATATTTGAAGAAAAGAAAAAAACAGACCAGTCAGTTCGTCACAAAAATAGTCATGCACCGGTGGCGGTGTGGCTTAAGTTTGTAGCGCCCCGTTCTCGGTGCCCCTAATGAAATACAATGCACCGGCCTTAGTGCAGCTGTCTATTTTTCAAACACCGTTGACTATATCTAGGTTCAAAATAGCGGTACGCTAACTGAAATATACACCCCGGAGCGTATAGTCGTGTCAGCGCACCGACTTCATGAAAATTACATAGTCGACGGTGCGGTCTTTTACCCGGCTATACCGTTAACCCTCTTGGAATACAGAATGTGGTGCGCTGACATATACCAGGGCGGATAATACCGTCAACACACCGCACTCGGATTGCCTTGGTCAACGGTGCGCCTAGCTAAATGAGCGCACCGCATTTTATTTTATTTTTAATTTAAAATTATGCGGGGCACCTTTCAGTACCGCCCCAAAAATGGTGCGAATACCGTTAGCACCGGTGGCGGTGTGGCCTGTAAATTTTACAGGCAGCACCGCTATCCGGTGCCATCCGAATGGCTCAGGCGCACCACGCGACATTTTTTATTTTTATTTTTTAATGGTTATTTTTAAGATTATTTCAAATTATAATCTGCTAAAAGGCTTAATTATGGAAAAGCTAGAAAAATACATGTACATTTTGCCGTCGAGGAGGCATATTGGCTGTAAAATTTTCAAAAGAAAAATTTTCCACCGTTTTTCAAAATGCAAGCTGGAGATTGGTGGCTAATGCAGAGAAATAGTGCGTGAAATGGGTACAATGAGAGCACCGATGTCAGGGCGGCTCAGAGAATGGGAAATGGCATTGGTGCTTGAGAGCTCTGGAGCACTGAGGAAAGTGAAAAATGTGATTTTGTGGCAATAAATTTTTTTCTTTTTTATTTAACCCTGTTCTAGTGCGCGGGGTTTTATAGGCACACTGGTACACTTACTTACAACCGCATCAGGCGGTGCCAGATTTGGCGCGTTGTTTATAATGCACCGGGGCGGTTCACTAACACTGCACGACGCGTTGCCGTAATTGGACGCCCTGAGAGGGTGTGTACATTGCACACTCTGTCCGGTGTGCCAATGTTTTGTGCACACCGTTGCGTTCTATGGTAGAGTGCACACCGGTAATTGAGAGCCGGTAATTGAGAGCTCAGGAGCACTGGAAAAATGAAAAATCCAGTGTTTTTTTTTTTTTTTTTTTTTTTTTTTTTTTTTTTAACCGGTGCACGTGGTTTTATAGGCACACCAGTCGGTTTTTGTTTTGGCGTGATGTTTTATGATGCACCGGTGCAGTTTCGTTCTACCACACCGGGCAGTTTCAGTTTTGGCGCAGTGTTTTATAATGCACTGGCGCAGAAGATGTGTGACGCACTAGTGCTATAGAATAATACAACAAACCAGGCGGGTGTGTATGGAGTGCACGGTGTTCGGTGTGCCAATGTTTTTGTGCCGACCAGTGCTTTTGGTATTGCAGAGCACCAGGGCGACGTTTAATGATAAGCGCACTAAGAAGAAAATATCCGCAAAACCCTCTGCCCGCCAACCTCCTCTAGTAACCTCTGCTAGAAATGGATGTATGGGGTATTTTTCTGTGGGGTTCCTCAAAAACATCTACTAGATGGTATTTTCCTTGTAGTATATGGTAAATGCTGGACAGGTAAAAAGGATGGTAAATTCAAGTAAGAATTTTGTTCTTCTTATGATTAAGCCTAAAGTTGATATTAATCATGAATCTTTTGAGGGATGTGATCCTAAGTTGAAATCAAATTTATATGATGTGGTTAATGGACATCATGAAATGAAGATTTATTGGACAGAGAAATTGAACTGATAAGAAGGATAATGATGAAAGTGTCTCGTGAAGATGCTAGAGAAAATTTGACACAGTTGAACAGTCAAATAAAGGAGAAGGAAGAAAATTCTGTGGAAATATTTAATACATGGAATAAAGAAATTAAATTGTTGGAAATTATGTTGAAGAATCATGATTCAATACAGGAAGAGAAATCTCAATTTCAATATTGGGAAATGCAGAATGTGAAGATGCAAGGGAAAGAAAATAGCAGTAAAGGGCAAACTATGTACTAGTCCAATGAATTGTTGAAGGGAGAAGACAAAGAAATTGTCATAAGTGACAATATGGAAGAAGTTGGTAGTTGCAGAAAAAAAGAGGGTAAGGATGACAGGGTGGCAGTAAGAATAAAAGATCATCAATCAAGAGATGAAAGAAATCAACAATCAGAAGATTTATTGAACAGAGAAATTGAACTGATAAGAAGGATAATGATGAAAGTGTCTCAGAAGAAGACATCAGTAAGAAAAAAAGAAGAAGCAACAACAAAAGGAAGACAGTAACAGACTGTGAAAGTACAACCAGTGGAGCAAAGCAGCATAAAGTATGGAGACCTGGAGAAAAGCAACAAACAACAGCAGATATAGATGACAAATTATAGAACAAGGTGTGGGATCCAGGAAGAAAATGACTAAAAGCACATGATCAGGAGATCATGATTATTTTTAACCTTGGGAGTCTAATGTAGGAGCATTAGGCTCAAGAAAATACTTTGTATTTTAATAGACGTAAGGGTCTTGTGTTTTCAAAGAATATTGGTTTCTTATGTAATTATTAATGTTTTTGAGTGATTTTAATGAAAGATATTAAGTATTGTGAAGAATTTGTAAATGTTCCCAAATAATTGGAGAACATGAGATAATTATGATAGTTTAGATTCCATAGGGAATGAGAGATTTGAAAATAGATTATAAATCTTAAGTTAGAATCAGTTTCATGATTTTATGGGATTAAAGAGGATTTTTAGGGATAAAGGATAGATTTTAGGACTGAGAGGATTTTGAGGAATTTGTTGAGATAATGAAGGATCTGAACCTAAATTGGTTCATAATCTTTTGTATAAAATGTAAAGCCTCAACGCAAAAGTAGACAGAGAGTAGAAAGAGGATTGAGTAGGTTTAGGCAAATAGCGGTTTTTTGTAAGCCTACGGGCAAATTTGATAGAAAGGAAATTTATCATAAAATCAGGCCTGAGGAAAGAAGAAACCTATGTAAATACTTGTTTATATAGAAAGACATTGTTTCTAAATTATGTGTGCATTGATTGATTGAATTATGTGTGAGAAATACTCAGGGTTTATGAACAGGTTTGATAAAACTCTGTAATAAGGGTTTAGAATGGTAGTTCTGCATACAATTGAGAAAATTGATGTTAATTTTCGAGACAGGATTAATGTCAATATTGTGATTTTGAGCTAAAGAGAAATAAGGGTTTGCATAAATATTTGAGAAGATTGATTGAGTTTGCATTTATTAAATTCAGTCATCGATCACTGAAAGGATCGATGACACAGAACAGAAACTGAATCTTCAATTCAGTATTTGGATACATTGGACTGTGTGTATCAGAAATATATATGATCAAACAGTAATGTGGACCAGGACTTTATTTCAAGCTATAAATTAAGCATATGGACAAACAGTGATTAATTATTAAATTGCAAAACCATTGAATGGAGTATGGCTACTATTGAGTCTCAAAAGTGTTTTCCATATTCATACATATTTCCATTATGTCATTACCATTTAGCTCTCATTTCATAACTATCTGACCTAAAACTCTACATCAAGTAACCATTTTCATAAATATATGGGTTAGGATCCTTGTCTTCCAAAGTTATTTATTTTATGTGTTTAAAGTGAATTTATGATTAGAAACTAGAAAATTAACATAGATTCATATATCTATATATGTGTTATGAGTTTTGTGACATGTGTAGGTCAAAAGTAAGCTTCTAAAAGACCTTTATGTGGCCTCCCAAAACCAAATTCGAATTTGAGTGGAGAAGATCATGGGATCATGAGGACATGTGTCTCATTTCCTTTTTGTATTGAAACTATAAGAAGATATGTGTCTCATTTCTTATTTGTATTGAAACTCTAAAAAGACACGTGTCTTATCATTTCCTATTTTGATTGTAACTCTAGAGATAGAGGGAGAGATTCATGGACTCTCATTAATAAGATAACTTCTCATGTTTTTGTATAAATAGGGGAAGCTTTTTCCTATCAAGGGTAGTGAAAAATAGGAGAAGAAGAAAAAGGATTAGAGAGTGTTTTGTAACAAAGCTTAAGATGGAATGGGATGTAGATTTGTGAGTTTATCAATAAAAAAGTTCAGTTCATTGATGTTGTTTTGATTACAACTTTAAGAAGCTGAAGAATTTCACCAAATTGGTAGCAGAGGGCCCCTGTTATTTGAGGAGGTTTTACATATTTTCTAGATAATTCATTTTCAATTATGTTTTGTCATATTTCCTTAGTTTTTAACATTATTTTTCATGTCATTTGCTTAGATAAAGGATCCTCATGATATTTTAGTTAGTCTCTTTCTCAAGCTCTTCCAATACATCTCTCTTAAATGAATGGGATTCAATTGTGATATTCTGAGTTATTAGCATTTCATTTTCTGTTATTTAGTTAAAAAGAAGATCCTCATTATACTGCAGTTAGTCTCTTTCAAAAGATTTTCCGATAAACCTCTAATTCACAAATGAGACTAAGCTGTAATATTTTGAGTTATTGATTGTTTTGCTTCATAGAAGATCCTTATCACATTATGATTAATCTCTTTCAAAAAGCTCTTCCAATAAACCTCTAACTCATGAATGAGATTTATTTGTGATGTTATAAGTTGTTTCATCATTTCCTTTTATGTTTTAGGAGATCCTCATTGCATTGGAATTAATCTTTTTCACAAGCTCTTCCAAAAAATCTCTAACTAAATGAATCAGATTAAGTTGTAGTGTTTTGAGTTACTTTTCATGTCATGAATGTTCATTTAGAAGCTGTAGTATCCATGGATTAGGACTCTCTGTTTTCATCATTTTCTAGTTAAGAACAAAATTTGCAAATAAACTCTGTTTTAATTCATTTATTAACATTTCATTTTCTCCCTTTTGACATAGATCTAACTTCATATTTTTAGCATAGAGTAGCATACTAAGCATCAAACACAAAAACCCCAAAACATTAATAAAACACTAAAAACAACAAAGTAAGAAAAATGGATACTTAGGCACATATAGTGCATCACACTTCATCAGTTTACTAGCCCTGGTCAATAATTTATGTTAGCAATTTAGGACACTAAATTGACTAAACAGCTACCAGGGTTATGTATTCTGACATGGAACAGCAGAAGCAATGATCAGCAGTTAACGAAACCGTGAAGAGGGTTTCACATAGAAAAGAAACAGAGGAATGGTTTTAAAAACCTCCAAATGGGTTTCCGAACAACATTTAAATGATAAATGGTGAAACATGTGTTTTGGAACCGCGCACAAGTGCAATTGTGAACCAACGGAGTATGGAACCACGAGCAAATGGCAAGACGGAACAGTGAAGCGGTTTTGAAAAACCAACTAGTGGTTTTCGCACAGCTCTTGGATGGTAGGTGGTATTTCTTTGATCGAACGCGATAGCGTTTAGGGATTGACACGTAGCATGGACGGTAACTCAATATCACCCATTTCGTGTAAGTTTTAAAAACCAAAGAGTGTGCAAGTTTGTTATGTGATAGCCGTTGATTTGTTGAGTTGGAGCGCGATGGGATGCCAACTGTCCGATTTGATGAACGATGGACATTGAAATGAAAGTGGGCCATATATGTGGTGAGCCTCGACATATGTGCATTGGCGGAATGGTAAGTTATGTTAACTTTAATAACACAAAGTTTAGTTAAACGGGATTCCGCAATTATATGCGAAATATGGTGGCATGGTAAATAAGGTTAATATATGTTAGGACCTTGATTTTATCCAAAGTTGATAAGGTATGTCGCATAAATGTGTTGGGTATGCCGTGGGTCCAAGAATTGCATTAATGACATTTCGGGCTTTAACCAATGTCATTTGAACCAATGAGTAAGGTGGGTATTTGCATATAGTTTGGAAATGTGAATTTTATGAAGAGGAACAGCTTCCGCGCAGATTATGGGTTGAAATGCATATGGATATGCATTAATGAATTGAAGGTGCATAATTAATCATACTTAAGAGTTTGATAAAGGGGATATCGTTCATGATTGGTATTGGGGTTTCTAAGCCATAGTTGTGAGCAAGGAATTTAGTCCCAAATTTAATAATTCTTTTATTTGGGTTTTAAACTAAAGTTCAAGGAAATATCATAATGGGTTTTGATATATGGTTTTAACCATAAATTGAAAAGGTGAGCTTCCGCATTTAGAGTTGTCCCAATTTGAGGATTTTTTTGGGTAATGAATGTGACATGCAATTTTACATGGAGAATGTGGGTTTTGCTGCTTAGTCAACATCATTTTTGGTATTAGAGCAGGAAATAGATCTTTTGAAGGTTCAAGTTTATTTTAATTGGAATTAGAGTGAATGCATGTGTGATGGAGAAAATAAAAGAGATCATATTTTGAAACTGATAGATTGCAGCACATAGAAATACAGTGCAGATGAGAGGTGAAACAAGATCATAAAGAGATCTTGAAGGTGAGTTGACAAGTATTATTTTAACTCTGGTTTGAAGATTATGTTTGCAAAATTCAGGTTGCAGACAATTGAAGAAAATCTCAGCAAAAGAAGATCACAACTTTAAGAGCAGTGATGAAGGAATCCAGCAAAGGATTCTAAGTGGAAGAAGAATGTGGCAGAACCTTGAAGAATTCCAACAGAGATTGGATAAAAAGGACAATTGTGTTCTTAGAAGTTGCAGATGAGTTGAAGCCTAGAAGGAGCAGAGAGGAATGCTCAAGAGTCTCTAGAAGATAGAGAACCAGTGCTTTCCAAAAGACCAAATCTAGAGAAAAGGATTGGTGAGGTAAGTTGTAACAAGGAGGACTTGTTATTGCAGAGGCTTTAGTGCAACTCATGGTAAATGAGTGAGGAACTCATGAAGACAGAGATGGAGAAGAAAATGACTACTGATAGTCATAGAAGAGATAGCAGAGGTTCTAAGAGAGACCACAACAGAAGAAATGATAAAGAAGATGCCAAGGCAAATGGCATAAGGAAGCAGTTGACTAATGAAGAATGTGACAAAGAGTTAGTTGAGATAAGAGAACAATTTAATAAATTGAAAATGATGGTAGAAGAAAACTAGAGAATTGGTTGGCTTATGAAGAAGAAAGTGAAGTGGCAGAGGCTACAACAGAAGAGAGAACAACAAATGAATGTGCAATTAGCATAAAAGCTAAGAAAGCTTGAACAGGTAATGAGTGTACAATTGGAATGTGCAGAACTCAGAGAAGCTGAATTGAAAATGGAAGTTTCCATCTGTGAAGCAGAATAGAGTGAGGCTATGGGCATAGATGAAGAATGGGGATCTGTGAAAGATCTTATGAATAATTGTGAAGATTTAAGACAACAAGAAGTTTACCTTGTTGAAGAGGGAATTATTGATGATTTCCTGAGTTGTTGGGCAAGTTCAGATAAGTTGGATGATGTAAAGCCTTGTATTTTTTAATCTAATAATTGTGATGTGATTACAGGTTTTGCAGAAGAGGATGAACAATATTTTGAAGCTGTCAAAAGTATGGAAGAGTATCTTTCAACAGATAAATACTCTGAATTAAAGAAGGATGAAGAATGTCTCTTGAATGAGGAAAGCAGTGATGCATTTATGTTTGAAGCTGTTACAACACAGGAAGAATTTCTTGTGAAAGAAGGAGAAGAAGAGATTCAGTTTGAAGAACTGATGTGTAAAGCAACAGTTGAGACTATTGAATCTTGTAATTTTCAAACTGAAAATTTGTGTAAAAATGTAGAAATTGTAAGTAATGATGAAATACTTCATAAATGCCAAAAAGAAATTGCATTTTTGGAATATTTGCTGGAAAAATCAAAGTATGATAGGGAGATTGTAGAAGGCAGGGTTCACTACAGTGGAAAAGAATAGAGAGACATCATGAAAGCAGATGATGTGGAAGAAAGACTTGTTGATAGTCTAGAGAATTTTTCAAAGAATTCTTTAAGGAGAATGAATCAGCATATTGATGTGCTGCTAAAGGAGGAAATTTCAGAGCAGCATACTGAAATGTTGCCAGAGGGAAAAGAGGCACTGAGGCCTTATGGTTTTTATTTTGACAATTGTTTTGTGAATGCAGGTTTTATTGTAGATGCTGGAGAAAATTTGACACAGTTGAACAGTCAAATAAAGGAGAAGGAAGAAAATTTTGTGGAAATATTTAATCCATGGAATAAAGAAATTAAATTGCTGGAAATTATGTTGAAGAATCAGGATTCAATACAGGAAGAGAAATCTCAATTTCAATATTGGGAAATGCAGAATGTGAAGATGCAAGGGAAAGAAGATAGCAGTAAAGGGCAGACTATGTACCAGTCCAATGAATTAGTGAAGGGAGAAGACAAAGAAATTGTCATTAGTGACAATCTGGAAGAAGTTGGTAGTTGCAGAAAACAAGAGGGTAAGGATGACAGGGTGGCAGTAAGAATAAAATATCAGCAATCAAGAGATGAAAGAAATCAACAATCAGAAGATTTATTGGATAGAGAAATTGAACTGATAAGAAGGATAATGATGAAAGTGTCTCAGAAGAAGACATCGGTAAGAAATAAAAGAAGCAATAATAGCAAAAGGAAGACAGTAACAGACAGTGAAAGTACAGCCAGTGGAGCAAAGCAGCATAAAGTATGGAGACCTGGAGAAAAGAAACAAACAATAGCAGATATAGATGACAAATTACAGAACAAGGTGTGGGATCCAAGAAGAAAAGGAATAAAATCACATGATCAGGAGATCATGATTATTTTAAACCTTGGGAGTCTGATGCAGGAGCATTAGGCTTAAGAAAATACTTTGTATTTTAATAGACATAGGGGTCTTGTGTTTTCAAAGAATATTGGTTTCTTATGTAATTATTAATGTTTTTGAGTGATTTTAATGAGAGATATTAAGTATTGTGAGGAATTTGTAAATGTTCCCGAATAATTGGAGAACATGAGAGAATTAGGATAGTTTAGATTCCATAGGGAATGAGAGATTTGAAAATTGATTGTAAATCTTAAGTTAGAATCAGTTTCATGATTTTATGGGATTAAAGAGGATTTTTAGGGATAAAGGATAGATTTTAGGACTGAGAGGATTTTGAGGAATTTGTTGAGATAATGAAGGATCTGAACCTAAATTGGTTCATAATATTTTGTATAAAATTTAAAGCCTCAAGGAAAAAGTAGACAAAGAGTAGAAAGAGGATTGAGTAGGTTTAGGAAAATAGGGGTTTGTTCTAAGCCTACGGGAAAATTTGATAGAAAGGCCATTTATCAGAAAATCAGGCTTGAGGAAAGAAGAAACCTGTGTAAATACTTGTTTATATAGAAAGAGATTGTTTCTGAATTATGTGTGCATTGATTGATTGAATTATGTGTGAGAAATACTCAGGGTTTATGAACAGGTTTGATAAAACTCTGTAATAAGGGTTTAGAATGGTAGTTCTGCATGCAATTGAGAAAATTGATGTTAATTGTCGAGACAGGATTAATGTCAATATTGTGATTTTGAGCTGAATAGCAATAAGGGTTTGCATACATATTTGAGAAGATTGATTGAGTTTTCATTTATTAAATTCAGTCATCGATCACTGAAAGGATTGATGACACAGAACAGAAACTGAATCTTCAATTCAGTACTCGGATACATTGGACTGTGTGTATTAGAAATATATCTGATCGAACAGTAATGCGGACCAGGACTTTATTTCAAGCTACAGATTAAGCATATGGACAAACAGTGATTAATTATTAAATTGTGGAACCATTGAATGGAGTATGGCTACCAGGATTATGTATTCTGGTATGGAACAACAGAAGCAATGATCAGCAGTTAACGAAACCGTGAAGAGGGTTTCGCATAGAAGAGAAACAGAGGAATGGTTTTAAAAACCTCCAAAGGGGTTTCCGCGCAACATTTAAATGATAAATGGTGAAACATGTGGTTTCGAACTGCGCACAAGTGCAACTGTGAACCAAAGAAGTATGGAACCACAAGCACATGGCAAGATGGAACAATGAGGCAGTTTTGAAAAACTAACCAGTGGTTTTCGCGCAGCTCTTGGATGGTATGTGGTATTTCTTTGATCGAATGCAATAGCGTTTAGGGATTGACACGTAGCATGTACGGTAACTCAATACCGCCCATTTCGCGTAAGTTTTAAAAACCAAAGAGTGTCCAAGTTTGTTATGTGATAGCCGTTGATTTGTTGAGTTGGAGCACGATGGGATGCCAACTGTCCGATTTGATGAACGATGGACATTGAAATGAAAGAGGGCCATATATGTGGTGAGCCTCGACATATGTGCATTGGTGGAATGGTAAGTTATGTTAATTTTAATAACACAAAGTTTAGTTAAATGGGATTCCGCAATGATATGCGAAATATGGTGGCATGGTAAATAAGGTTAATATATGTTGGGACCTTGATTTTATCCAAAGTTGATAAGGTATGTCGCATAAATGTGTTGGGTATGCCGTGGGTCCAAGAATTGCGTTAATGACATTTTGGGCTTTAACCAATGTCAGTTGAACTAATGAGTAAGGTGGGTATTTGCATATAGTTTGCAAATGTGAATTTTATGAAGAGGAACAGCTTCCGCGCAGATTATGGGTTGAAATGCATATGGATATGCATTAATGAATTGAAGGTGCATAATTAATCATACTTAAGATTTTGATGAAGGGGATATGGTTCATGATTGGTATTGGGGTTTCTAAACCATAGTTGTGAGCATGGAATTTAGTCCCGAATTTAATAATTTTTTTATTTGGGTTTTAAACTAAAGTTCAAGGAAATATCATAATGGGATTTGATATATGGTTTTAACCATAAATTGAAAAGGTGAGCTTCCGCATTTAGAGTTGTTCCAATTTTAGGATTATTTTGGGTAATGAAAGTGACATGCAATTTTACACGGAGAATGTGGGTTTTGCTGCTTAGTCAGCATCATTTAAGATAAAACAAATCCAGTCCAACCAACAAAATATGCAACAAACAAAAAGATTACCTCAAAAAATTCTCTCTGCCAGAGACAGATACTACTTCCATGGGTATTGTTTTTATTGTAAAGGGTTCGGTCATAAATCCATGGAGTGCAGAGCATATATACATAGACTGGTGTATGGAAACTCAAGGGGAATTAAGAACAATGGTGGATTCACTCGTATACATAATCCATTTAGAAATACATTCAAATGTTTTTGTTGCCATAAAATTGGGCACAAGTCTCACAAATGTCATCTCAAATCCTATGGTCTATCTCCTCTGGAAATTTACCAAACAAACAGCTGCATGCAATGGAAAAAGAAGCTTAATAAGTGTGATCTGGTTCTAATGGCTCAAGATTATAAAAGTCAATGGTATGTGGACAGTGGGTGCTCAAAACATATGATTGGAGACCGAAGCAAGTTTATAACTTTTGATGAAAATAAATCTGGAAATGTAACATTCGACAATGATAGAGTAGGGAAAGTCAAGGGAAAAGGCTCAGTTAGCCTGACTAATGGAAGAGGAGAGGCTCAGGATGTACCATTTGTGGATGGTCTGAAAGCCAATCTGCTAAGTGTCATTCAAATGTGTGATAAAGGCTGTGAGGTCCTTTTCAGAGCCCAAGATTGTGAAGTAAGGTCTATCACCACAGGAAAGACCCTGATCAAAGGTGTTCGAACAGAGAGTAATGTATATATCGTAGAAGAAGAGAATGAAGCATGCCACATCAACAAACTTGACGAATCTTGGTTACGACATAGAAGATTGGTGTTACACCATTTTTTGGTCATCTAACCTATTATCATTAGATGGACCCAAGTACACCATGTAAGACCAATTTTACCCTAAGTAAAATTGCTTTCACTATGTAAAATAACTTAATAAAACACATTTATTAGGTTGTTTATGGTCTAAATAGGAAACCCCAAGAGGAAATATTAAACAAATCTACATTTGTTTGGTTTTCCTCATGGAATAGTTAATTAAACAGTAATTTAATTATTATTCCTGATCATATTTAACCCAAAACAAGGAAATTAATTAGATAAATCCTTATTTATCTTATTATTTTCTAGGAATAATTATTTAAACCTTATTTAAATAATATTCCTTGTTAAATTTGACTAAATCATTTCTAAATAATTGAATAAATCATTATTTATTTAATTATCATTCAACCACTTCCTTAAAATGATAAATAAATCATTTATTTATTTATTATTTACAAATAAAGGGATTTGACCCAAGTCAAATTCCTTTCCCCTCCAACAAATATAATAAAATATTCCATAAAAGGTGGATCTAGATTTGGTTAATGTTATTTTAATCATGCACCAAGATCTAGAATGACCTAATATTTTGTTATAAACAGAAGGGTTTTTCCTACCATTCATCACCTTTTGTTGCCTCTTAGATCACTCTGGATCTATACTCTTGGTCTGACTTTGAGCCATTATCATTGTCATATTTTTTATTATTTGCTTTGTGAGCTCCCTTTGAGTTCTATGTTTGTCTGGGTTTTCTACACCAACAAAAGAGAAAAACTCTAGATTTGAAGCACTGAGGACTTCCAAGAACCAATCCCATTGAGGAGAATTGGAAACACCTTTCTTGTTTTCCTCCCATGTGCCATTAATATAAAATTATTCAAAAAATATTGTTCTTGTCTTGTCTATTGGATGCATGGAGCAAAACCTTATTTTTACTGCTTAATGTATTTTTATGCATAGATATGGATTTTTGCAACATTTGTCTTAATTAACTAACTGTAGATCTGAATATATTAGCAGCCATCTTTTGTTGTTAGGGTTGTTTGTTATGCACAGCTAAATGGGTCTTTTTTCGTACACTTACACTAAAG